>JALPQI010003836.1:0-77291 GCA_025490895.1 Thaumatotibia leucotreta | reverse complement strand
ATAGAGGCGCCAGCCCAAATGCATTATCTAGGACCGCCATGGAGGCGCCAGCCCAAACATATTATCTAGGACCGCCATGGAGGCGCCAGCCCAAACGTATTATCTAGGACCGCCATGGAGGCGCCAGCCCAAACGTATTATCTAGGACCGCCATAGAGGCGCCAGCCCAAACGTATTATCTAGGACCGCCATAGAGGCGCCAGCCCTAACGTATTATCTAGGACCGCCATAGAGGCGCCAGCCCAAACGTATTATCTAGGACCGCCATAGAGGCGCCAGCCCAGATGTTTTATATGACTAAAGAATCAGATCACAATTAATAGTTAAGCAACAATAGTTGGCAACAAAATATAAACGAGATCTCATACACCGTAACACCACCAAGTTCTTAATCGAGGAGTAACCTTACGGGGAATTACAATGTAATTTAATTTCACAGGCAGCCTAGGTCTCAACAAGGAGCAAGTGTATAACTAGAATTGAGATCTAATTTGAATGATAGCAAGACTCTTCCGTAATAATATCAACGGATAACATAACTCCGAACTCATACACCATCTAGCACTTAAGCTAGGAGCAAATAACCAACTGCCATAACGTCAATGTTAAAGTAACTCATCTCACTCATTCTGATTTATGGACAAATAGCAGGTGTCAATAATGTAATAATGAGCCATTCAGGAAACAATAAAAGACACTTTTAAGTTTATAATAGTGGGCAACGTCAGCACCAAACTATAAATTAGGATGGATGTGTTTCATTAACTCGGGTACCAATCTGAGTACTTGTGAACATATTCCTTTTATAGCGAACACTGTGATATGTCATGTCATCAGCCTATCCCAGTCCACTATGATGACGCTGCTGCCCATCATGAATGGTCATATAACACTGTATAAACAAAGCATTTTTCATTAGACAAAATTCATCGAACCTGCAAAAGATTGAATCATTATCATTTAAGCACAAGGCAAGAATCACTTCTTCCAATTAACTCAATTCTTAATCTGAGAATTCTTGAACATCATCCTTTCATAGTGAACATTGTACACTAAGAGCATTTTTCATTCATATAGGTACATGCTGAATTCAATAATTAAACCTGTGAAAGATCAAGTTATGAACCATGAAGTGGGAATTATACCTCCCATTTAACTCAGTTCTCATTTGAGAATTCTCTGCATGTCATCATATTATAGTGTACTTTAAAAGAAACAGGATTTGCTATGTTATATCACAACATTTCAGTACTATATTCTGTAAGAGACACAAGTTCATAAAATGGTATAAAACATAACACCAGTCCATAAGTTGCATGATAATAATCATATGGAACTTGGCTGTTCACTTCCAAGCAGCTCCATAAAAGGTAAGCAGATTGCAAAAAATCCTTAAATATGTTTTGTTGATTCAATAGGTATAAATTAAATTAGCATTACCATTTATCGAGGTTTGCCACATTGAGGGTTCGCATTATTGAGGTTCCCATGTATTTAAAGAAACTATATGTACTGCTCAAATGTATCATACCCAACACAGCTTCGCTGTAACTGGACAAATTATAAAGCACTGAACACATTTATCATGTGCAATTGTAATATACATAAATGTATTGTACATGATGTGTCTTGCATAGTTGTAATACATATCAGTTACACCTTGAGGGTGAAATGAATATTAAATTGTTAAATAATGAAGTGGCCTCAACTGAACTTCTCATGTAACTGGCAACTTTAATCATTATGATGATGATGAATAACAGTGAATAGGTTAGAATCATTAAACATTTTAAATAAGCAATTTACCTTGTAGGTTATGCATTCTTCCAACAGATCATTTTTCAACTTCCAATGTGAAACAAAACCCCATAAGTCAATATGCCAACAAACCAGATAGCGGATCACTTGATGAGCCAAAACCAAAGTATTCATTGCATCAATCTCTGTATAACAAAGCTGATAATGGTGATGACTTTGTAGTAGGTATACTAAACATTTGCATTAGAAGCCTGAATCAGGCATTCATATTTCACACCTTACATTAAGTCCTACTTGTAATAGGTACTTGTATGTTTACAATCCAAATAAGTATTTTCCCATACTAGAAACAATAAATAATAGGCACTCAATGTCTCATATGTGCACCAGTGTACTTACTGCAAAATGGTAGAATTTCATAATAAAAGAGTTATTACTATTTTGTTGACTTCAATGCTAATATTGCATGTAGGTATAGTGGGAAGCTATACACCATATTAACAAATTAATGAGTTCTTAAGGTGAAGACCTATTTTTGTAGTAGACTGTACACAAATAGAATGCACAGTTCATAACCTGTACTGACTAGCATATGGTCACATATTAAGAATAACAAGCATAGCATGTTTATGCTTATTTCATATCATTATGTATGAAGTATTATGATAATTACTAAAAAGATGAGAGAGAGTATGATCATTTCATCAAATTCTTGTGAATGAACATGGCATAGGTTGTAACAAATTATGAATGTTGTTCACTTTGTACATTCCACAAAGATGTAGAAGATGATACCTTGTTACTAAAATATCTTCTAAGTTATTTAAGTATCACAGACTATAGTTGGCCTGTTCCTAATTGAACGGCTTAGCTTTCATAGTATTCCACATTCATAGGTAAATAATAATTGAAATGTACCTAAGATAAAACTCACAAACCAAATCAATGCAATACACTTGTCCATTCATACTGAACAGTACAATTAGTATGAAACTGTCAAAATTATTCCATACAGTTTCCACTCTTTCTCTTCATGTAAATAAGGAACTTATTCAGGAGAAATGGTGACCAATCTGTCAATATGATACTAAACTTGACATATATTAAAATAAGTTAAGACTCACCGTTTAATGTTCACTTTTTTTTTATTCGGCTCTTACCTTGGGACTTCAATTAATTAAATCCAACTAAATAATGGGATTACTAAGTTCCAACATTTATGTATCATACAACAATCCACCTGTTATTCCATGGTACATTGCTTTGATTGTGTTATGCCTTATGCAGCACTGTTGCAGCTCTGGGTATACTATGGTATACTAGTACCATTAACTTGTAGTTTGTTCTTGGTCCACATAAATGTAATATTTAGTGCTTACTCTAAATCTGAAAACATATCAAAACACACACCACACAACCGAGGCACCCTTTTAAGATTATCTTCAACCTGTGCATCGCGCACCGGTTTTTTTTATATTTCTTATCTGCCTCTTTGTAACAAGCTTACCGTGCGTAATATTTAGGAACTCTGTTAAGAGATGAATTCACATTAGCCACAGACCTACCACGATAAGTTACCATGACGACGAAGTTACCGGTTACCTTTACGCGAAGTACTCTGTATGATTGCGTCGTTTATTATTAATACTATAGCAATAATGCATTTAGTAGAATTGGTGCATTCACTCATTAGAATCAGGTGAATCCAAGTATTTCAATCACAACAATGGGACTCCGATACCAGCGGAATAGATTGTACCCATTTTGGTCAATTAAACTTTAGTAGGCGTATGATAATATCTCACTTCTGAAGCTGTTAGGGTAAAAACACCGCTTCATCACTAATACATAATTTATTAAAATGGTTAACAAGGCAATCACACAGTAATTTTAAGATAGAGTAACCGCGACGCGCCATATCCGTGTAACGTCCGTTGACAGCTCGACCGACGCCGTAGTGAAGTGACATGCCGATGATGTCGCTAGTGTTGTACCGGGCTAATTTCCTTACAATATAAATCCGTTATTCGAGGAACGAGCGAGCTCTGGGTGCTTAGCCAAGTTCTTTGCCAATCGCTAACGCTTAATCGTCAATCGTAAGCGAAAGGTAGCTAACTGTCTTTGTCGCACTAATGTCGCACTAGTGACAGAGAGGGAAAACTACGATACGCTACTAAGCGCCAGCGATTGGCAACTTGGCTAAGCATCCTGTGGTCCACGGTGACCTACCTTACTGAAAAATGTATTAGAATGACATCGTACAAAAAGTCAAATGACCATATCCATAAATTATTATGATATTGTGACTTATCCCTTATCGTCCAAAATGCCATTCTGACAATTATTATATTATATTATATTATATCTTTACATTGCCCAGTAAGCAATTTAATAAATTAAAAATCAACTTCTTACTTTTGTTGCCGTCTACCGAAACATTTCTATTTCGTTTTAAAAGGACAGAAAATAAAAAACAGCAATAGAATTTCAAATTGCTTCCTCAAAAGAATCAGGAAATCATGAAAATTTAATGTTTTCCCGTCGTTGCGCGCATTTAGTGACGTCATTTCCATTTAAATGAATGAAATAATTGAATTCTGATTGATAACCGGAGATAGCTATCAGAAATGGAAACGGTAAATTACATTGAGCCTTCTATTACAGAAGTTGCACTCGACTCAGGAACTTGTGTTTAAACTTTAAAACTGAGTTAACACGTCCAGTTCTGCCGTCCTTTGTCTAAAACCTATCTAACCCACAAATTGTAGTTTTGAGTTATGAGCAAAAAACTTAAAAGTAAATATTTCTAGAAAATCTTAAGATTTATTCCGAACTTCTGTTATTAAAAAATTAAAACTAAATTCAGGCTTACATTGTATGTGCACCATTTTAAAAACGAATGTAATACTTATGAGAAATTACCGTTTTTGTGTTTTAGTGTTGCAAAGAATTACAAAAATGCAAGCGATTTTACCTTTAAAACACCGTTAAGTATACCTTTGCCGTTTTATAGCGTTGCATAATTACCAGTTCATATCTAAATAACGGCTAAGTACTTAACGTGTTTATAGTATTGTTTTTATACTTTGTAGAATACGCAATGCATAGCTTAATAACGACTAAGACACTTTAAGAGTTTATAGTACTTTATGTGTAGGATTACTAGTTAAAAAAAGAATGATAGAAACACGCTACTGGACTTTAGCTGTTTTTTAACTATGAAATAACTGTGAAAATCATAGCTAGTTGTATGAATTCCTAAGCATAAAACACGTTACATGACAGATCATTTCCGATAACTAGGTTATAATCTTGTAATGTTATCCAAATGGTTTATTTATTGTTATAGCAAGTCCTCGTTAACCTACACTTTACAACTAACAATTAAAGGGATTTAATACCTATTTAAAATAAATGAAACAAGACTGTGTATGATAAATCTTTTTAATTCAAATGCGAAACAAAACGAAAAATCAGCCTAAACTTTTTATACCTAATTAGAAAACAAAAAACAAAATTACTTCTAGTTCATAAGAATAAACAAAAATATTTTTTGTGAAAACTTATTTAGTCTTATTAAGTAACATCAGAATTATCGAATTAGTAGATTGCATACCGAGGACAGTAAAGTTATATTAATTACAGACCTTGGCCGGAAAAGTATAAAATCACTTGTTTGTCTACCTTAACTTCACTTTCGCCCACTTACTTTACAGAAGGGCTAGTATAAATGTAAGCTTATTGTAACATTCACTTTACTGTAGTTAACGTATCGACGGGTCAAATTATGACTGTCGTTTACATAGACCGTACGTCTACTATCATATTTTCACCCTTCGATATGTTGACTATAAAGTAAAGTAACTGTCAAATACAACAGATTTAAATGTATACTAGCCCTTCTGGCTTAGATATGTATCTACCTACTAGTCATTACCCGTAACAAAACAATTTATAAAACTTATTTATTATTTCTTCCTTAATTAACAAACGAGATCAATTATAAAACTTCAATACTTAATTATTATCATCTTCAAATCGTCTACCATGCCCGACATTGACTATTATATGTTATGGATGATAGAAAGTAGGATATTTCTTACGTCTACAGAGTTACTCTTGTTCTATTTTTTTGCATTATAATATATTTTAACGCTGCATTGAAGGTTGTCTTTCTTAATTTTGATTACAGCAGGAGTCTATCATACATTGGATTCTCGAGCTTATTAAATGCCTGAAATTAAAGACAATAATAAATATTTGCCTATAAAATAAAGCGTGATGGCAAAAAGTGACGTTTTAAGAATAAGTTTAGAAAGTAGTCTGATTAAGTTGTAAAGGCAGCGGGCTTTTCTATAGCCTCATATGGTAAGTGAAAGTCACGGTGTTCACCCTTACCTCTGCCGAAACCTTTATAATATTACATGTAGTTCAACTTACATGGGTTGCTTTGTTTGTATTGCGGCGTTTTACGAGTATTACAGGATTTCCTTTAATACCTAACATATTTCTATAGATATAAACGCGCGCGACTTTGAAAAAAATCAACCTGTATAACAAGTTTGGCTAGAGGTACAATCACCATTTCTTTTTTATATGTGTCTACATCTTATCTAGATAATTTGCAACTTTCATTTGCCTAATTAGTCTAGGTGCGTCAATGCGACAATTTTTTTTTAATACTATGGTGCCTACTACGGCCTCACAATATTATGATGAAAGACTTTCGTCTTCATTATTAAATATTACTCAAAATGGTAGTATCAATAAGCACTGATGAGTTTAATTTATAATTATTTAGCACCACCTTTTCAAATTGAAATTCCTTGTCGCTGGCGGTTGCTTATTTTTTACTTATAATATTGTAAAACCGTAGTAGGCACCATAGTATTTCAAAAAAATGTTTCGCTATGATCCACCTATACTAGGCACATGAAACTTGCATATTATCTAGATACGATGTAGACACATATAAAAAAAATGGTGATTGTACCTACCTCTAGCCAAACTTGTTATACCTTTATAACAAGTTTGACTAGAGGTAGATACAAAATTAAAGTATTTTTTTTACTGTTTTTTTAATATGTATGAAGTCCAAGAAGGCTGTCTTTTTTTGATAATAACTTGAGGCCATAGTATTATATTTGCAAAATTTGGAAACCATCACTAACATAGCTTAGGAGAAAAAAATAAAACAGTTTTTCAGTTATTGGGGTTTTCGCTGGTTAGTGGGGGTAAGAGGGGGTCCAAAATTTGTGCATGGTGTTGCCGCTTTAAAAGTCATTGTTTGACTATAGTTTCAAACCAAAACCTCTGGGGGCACTTTTTCCAAGGCTATCCTGCTACACCCTTTAAATGAAAAAGTTGAACATCTAACTAAAATATTAAAGCTCATCAAAAATGTATTTATGTTTGGTTGACAACAATAAACATTATATTGTCAATAAATATTATATAGTCTTAAATAATATGCAGAATAACTACTGTACACATAACTTTAATATATTACACACTTACCGTCGCGTTCCAGACATTTTGCGGTGATAAACATGCAGCCGTCACTGATAACTATTCGACTACGGAACTCACTCCCAATTGAATTAAGACGTGCCGAATCGATTGCATCCTTCAAAACATTACTTAAGAAACACTATCTGTCACTTCCTTCTTTCACTTCACTTCACTTCATCAGCCTATCTCGGTCCACTGCTGGACGTAGGCCTTTCCTATTAACCATACTATGCGTATAGACGCATTAGGAGGTAAATGCCCATAATCGCCACGCTGGGCAAACGGATTGGCGATCGCAGTAATGTGTCCACTATGATGACGCTGCTGCCCATCATCAATCTTGTATCAAAGTATGGTCAGTGACACTTTAATCCCTTAGTCGACTCTTACCACACCCGCGGGAAGAGTTGGGGTGGTGACAAATGTATTCTTACTGCCGTCACGACACGGTCACTTCCTTAGTTTTGAATTATTTATTTATTTTATTTATTTCTCCTTTCATTCCAATTGACTTAAACTAATTATTTCTCATAGTTTCACTATGTGATGTATCTGTATTTTTATAAAATGTATATGTATTTCTATGTGTATCTATTAATATATGTATATTATATATACATATTTATGTATTTGTATTTTGTGTTTATTTTCACATTCCTTAGCCATCAGACCATTTTTCTCAGTTTTGCACCACCTAAATACTATCAACTTTTACTTTCTTATCTCCTCTACCCAAAGGTTGTCTGGAAGAGATCGCTCTTTAGCGATAAGACCGCCTTTTGTTTACCTCTTTCTATACCATGTACTTTTATTATTTGTTTTGTATTTGTCTTTGAGGTGCAATAAAGAGTTATTGTATTGTATAACTACACAACCTCGTGCGCGAGCGCCGCACAGTGAACTACCGGCCACGGCGGTCAGATCTGAGGGGAGGGGTTTTGCACTTTGCGGGGTATTAGCGTAGTATTGTGGATTAGCGTGTTTTTAGTCTTGTAACATTGTATTTTTTCTGTAGTTTTCATCCGTTTAAACTAAGTCACTAGGTTTTAGTGTTGTATTTGTAGCCGAAATCGTAATTAAGTTCTTATTAATAAAAGGTTAAGGGACTTTAGCCATGTTTAAGCGTGGAAGCTGTTTTTTAATGTAGTATCAGACAATAAAAGTGCGTAACAAAAAAATAATAATAAAAGGGTAAAAGGACTTAAACGAGGATATGAACAGTTTTTGTCAAGTAACGTGTTTTTAGCTGCGTATCATGCAGTTTAATCATTAAATGAATACAACTGCTAAGTACCTTAACATTACTTATAGCTATGTTATGTAGATTTGCCATTTTATAGTATTGTAATCTATCAACTTATACTGCACTTAGCGGGGTATTTGGATTGAGTATCTCCGTGAATATAAATGATAAAAATATGATTCCAAGACCAGTCTATAGGGTTTTAATTCCTCTTTCAGAATCTTTATACAATTGAAAACTACTATTTTGCTGCTTAGGCCGGTTTTAGGTATAGGACGGCAGAGTTTCGAGCCTGACTTATGCGTAAGAGATACCTTACCAGTAGCACAAAATTATGAGTAAGGTTTTGGTGTTAGGTTTTGATTGTCTGTATGTAGGTAACTAGGTATTTCTTCAGTTGGGTATTGAAAGATTTGAATGAAATGGCATTTGCTGAACTATGCCGTAACACGTTAAATTGATGACATTTGTAGTAACTATACTGTTATTCACGTAATCGTAAACGATTGCAGGATGGTATCTTGGGTAGGGCTGCTGGTCTACAATCGAACGGCTCTTTTATGATATCGACTGACCGGGCAGAATCTCCTCGAATTTCACCTATAACCGGAAACCGATCGGCTACGCTCTTACTCTCTGACGTAGTCAGCTCCAGGCGGACATCATTGTTTCTGCCACTACACATGTAAACCATCATCAGACTATTTCAGTCCACTGCTGGACATAGGCCTTCCCTACTAACTATGCGTATAGACGCATTAGGAGGTAAATGCCCATAATCACCACGCTGGGCAAGCGGATTGGCGATCGCATTAATGTGTCTACTATGATGACGCTGCCGCCCGTCATCAATCAAATTAAATAATGGTCAGTGACACTTCAATCCCTTAGTCGGCTCTTACGACTCCCGCGGGAAGAGTTGGGGTGGTAACAAATGTATTCTTACTGCCATCACCACAAATAAATGTATGAAACAAACGTAATTATTAGTATTTTAAAGACAAATGGGTCTTAATCACGTAAACTTACGTTTAATTATATCCTGACGTTTCGGGCATGACGTTAAAATATGAGTGATAATCGTGAAAGTTTCAATCAGTAATTATCATACCTGGGATAACTGGGGGCAAGTTATAGGGATTTGATATCGATTAAAAAAATGTCGATATAATTATAATAAAAGATGTACTTATTGAACATTCTCGATTACAGTACAGAGGTTCAATGTCATAATTATCTGATATCAGACCTCTTCAGATAGTAAAAACTAGTATGCAGATGTCATTTTAATCAAAATGACAGTTTAAATATTGATATGTTAATATTAATTGTATATTTTGAAAACTATTTTAAAATAAACGCGTAACTGCCCGTTAAAAGTTATTTTTTGTTTTAATTGAAGAGTAAGTACCTAATATTTATCTATGCCGAATAACATTTTGATGTTGTCATTCACAGTAATATCGATATATTTTTAGTCGATAAAATATTTTGCTACATAACTTTCGAATAAATGCCCCGAGATATCCCAGGTATGGTAATTATTAGTACTCGTACTTGCAGTCTTAGCTTGTGTAGTTGCACGCATCATGCTTGTGTGATTAAGATAAGACACGGCATGGGGGAGGCGGCACTTTCGGCGGAAGGCATGTTCCCATACTGTACGTTAGTATTTATTATACTGTGGCCAAACATAATGAATATTCAGCCCAACTTCTGTCTGTCAGTGAAAATCGTGCGTTGATGGTAAATATATTCGCTGAGTGGTGATGGCAATAAGAATACATTAATTGTCAACACCCCAACTCTTCCCGTGGGTGTCGGAAGTGGTACTGAGCTGTAATTAATTGAAAATTCATGATAGGTACAAATAAAATAAAAATTATAAAAGCAGAGCAGAGCCTGTCCATCGCGATTTAGCACGTAAACGCTGCGATTGTAATGGGCGCATTTGCATTGGGAACCAATCGGGGCGGTTAAGAGCTTCTTATAAGAGTTTTTTTAGATTTAATTTTATGTAAGTTGATAGGTATTTTTAAATTTTTACTTACTTTTACTTATTTATTTTTTAAGATTTGCTTTTTAGTCAATTCTTAAGTAGTTTCTAATTTGGCAATGTTCGTCTCAATGAACATAATCTTCGACCAACTTATTTTTATACAGAATTTTCTGCTCGACACAATGGCCAGGAGACTAGAACGCACGATTTTTTTAATCTGCCAATTTAAGGGCTAATAAAGTATTCTACATAAAACAATAAATAAGTAAAAGGAGAGGCCTATGTCCAGCAATAGTAATTAGGGTACGCTGATGAAAAAATATAACATTAAATTGAATTCTACCAATCTCAAGCTTATTCTAGTAATCCGTTGATATTGTTACCTGGTTCCGCGGAACGTGCCCCACTGAAATTCAATTTGCTTGCTTATAAACAAACAGGAACACGTTTCAACTTTTGACAGTTGTTAAACGCTACAGTGCTCAAAGTGAAATAGAAGATGAAATATACGAGCCGCCGTTGCGGGCGGATACGCTGGGTTGTATAAAATCTCGTCCGCGTGGAATCCCGTGATTTACAAATGTAAGCGTGGTGAAACATCCATTTCAAAGCCATTGGATGTTGTGTGTAGGCCTAGTGACAACCCTAGCCTAGAAGTAAATAATCAAGATCAAGTGCGGGTAGTTCGAAAAACCCGCGCAGCTCGAAGGTGTTGATACATTCTCTCGCCAGTCAGCCTGCGACCGTAGTGCTTCCAAGTTCTGTGTGGAAGGTATATGTTTGTGTCGTCCTTCTATGTTCACAGGAGCAGCCTCACTCACTGGACATTGGCTAATTTGCCAACTAGTTTGGCCAGACCGCCATTTAATTAAAAGAAGAAGAAGAAGAAGCCTGCGACCACGGGTGTAACGTCATGCCTGAAACATCAGGATATAATTAAACGTAAGTTTACACGTTTAAGACCCGTTTGTCTTTAAAATATGGGTTGTATAAAGTCAGTCACCAAGAGGACATAATTATGACAAGGTTCAATTGCAAAAAAAATTGTGTTAAGTTAGTCATACAAACTATGTTGTATATTCTGCCCAACAACAGTAGTAACTGTAGTAAAAGGGGCTAAATTTAAAAGATATAGGTTCTCGTATCGGTATTGCTCATAGAAAAATGTTTCGGCCAATGTCGGTGCCAAAAGTTGTTACATAAAATTTAACTTCATATCATAAGAAATAAGACGTTAAATTTTGTTTTCATTAAAGGCCTTTAATTATGTATAGTTTTTAGGGTTCCGTAGCCAAAACGGAACCCTTATCGTTTCGCCATGCCCATCTGTCCGTCTGTCCGCAGCATAGCTTAGTGGCCGTTAATACTAGAAATCTGCAATTTGGTACAGGTATACATATTAATCATGTCAACAAAGTGGTACAATAAAAACTAGAAAAAAATTTTTTCGGTCCCTGCCCAACTAGTGAAGTGGGGATAATTATTTTTATTTACTGTAATCCTATAGTGTGGGATATCATTGAATAGATATCATAGGTAGGTCTCTTAAAAAGAATAAGGGTCTTGAAAAAAGTTATTTCTGAAGTCCGTATTTTTGGAGATAATCGCTCCAGAAGAAAAAAAAATGTGTTCCCCCTCCTCTAACTTTTGATCCGCAGGTCAAAAAAATACGAAAAAAATCACGAATAGTGAGCTTACAGAATACTTTTAAAGAAAACTATTCCGAATATAATCGGCCTAGCCATTTTTGAATAACTACGGAACCCTACACTGAGCATGGCCCGACGTGCTCTTGGCCCGATTATTTTAAAATCGTCCAACAGGGTTTAATATTCCGTCACATTTTAAATCTTGTTACAGCTGACCAAACAGATTGTATACCGAAGGAATCTTCTGATTCCTGAAAATATGTTTACATAAAAACTTACTTTTACTTTACCTTCATTAAATTTAAAACCTAAGTAGAATACCCTTTTATTAGTACTACTAGTCTTAGGCACTAGTCCCACCAAGAACGAATTAGTATAGTTACTAGCTCAGCGGTGAACTACTAAATGTCGCCGTGTCTCTTTTCTTTACATATACCTACAGGGTGTTATACCACCCACTGAAAACCTTGAACGGGATGATTTAGTAGGCTATACTGAACAACTTTTACTATGGGGCCAATTACAAAGTCTAAAAAAATTTTCTTTTTCACACATTGTGACCGATTTATAACATAACGACATTTTGTATGAAAGGGACAACATTTTTTTGGAGATTTCTGGGTTAGCTCCATAGTAAAAGTTGTTCAGTATAACCTTTCAAATCACCCCGTTCAAGGTTTTCAGTGGGTGACACCACCAGCAACACGCTGTATAAAAAGGGACTGGGATTCTACAGTCAAACTAAGACGAGTTTCGTAGGACGATTATTCATTTCTATCCCTAACTTAGCAAACTAAACTTAACGAAGCTAGCAAACAGTTGAATATTGTTTGTCCTTCTCGGTTTTATCAATATTTATAAGACTGAAGGAGACAAACAATACTTAGCGGCTTTCTAAGTTAGGAGACATTTATAAATAAGGGGGTAAGATTGTTAGCTACATGTATTATTAATAATAAATAAATGATAATAAACGGGAGCGATTATCTCGTGTTAATCAAAGTCAAGTCAAATTCAAACTATTATTTATTTGAGTAAGCTTAAGCATTTTCGAATCGTCTGACACAATGAAAAGGAAAAAGAAAAACTAAAAAGCTTGCTAACCTTACAAAGAGCCGTATGTTTCCATCGCAAGAAAAATAAGCTGCCGGCTATGAAATAGCCCGCAAGCGTTTTATGAATTCATACCGTCTAAATGACATTTTTATTTTGTCTCTTAAGCGGGAAACTTGAGTTCGTTAGGAGAAGCCTTAAAGGAGATTGAACGGCAACATTTTTGTATAAAAAGTACGCACGTACCAGTATTTTTACATCTAGAATTTACTTACGTGCACGGAATTTTCGCTGCGTTACTTTCGCATTCAAAGTACCTAGAATGTTATAATATCTTCCTCTTAATACCTTCAAAGAAAAGTGATGTCGCTTTTACTGAACTGGTGCACTACAATTTAAGTGTTTTTTTTTTGTTTCCTATTCTCCTAGCTCTTCGCTCGTCTTTGAGATGGACCTTAGGCACTGGTCTCACCGCGAGCTACTTAAGCCAAGTTTAAATTCAGTTTTGACACTTTAGTAACGTGGCGTCTGTGTCACAGATGTCGTATAAATTTGACAATGTCAATTGTCGTATTTTGGCTTCAAAAAAGTTAAGTGTTAAGCCGATAGTTCATAGCTTAGAAGCTCGCGGTGAGACCAGTGCCTTAACACTTAACTTTTTTGAAGCCAAAATACTACAATTGACATTGTCAAATACGACATCTGTGACACAGACGCCACGTTACTAAAGTGTCAAAACTGAATTTAATCTTTACGCACATGTGCGTAGGCCTATATTGCTCTGTGAACTGTGACTTCTTAAACGCGCTTTAGCGGTGAAACTAATTACAGTGCGCATAAATCAATCATTGCCGTCCAAAAAATATAAAACTTGAATTTAAACAAAGCATATTTTTGGGTTTATATTTTCGTTGGTTAAATGTGTGATATACTCGTAATATATTGTGCAGTTACTTTCAGAATTGCATGGACGATTTATGAATGAATTCATTCACAAGCTCTCCATGCAATTTTGAAGCCGACTGTACGTGTAAATTGTGGTACGTAGTTTAGCATGAAATATAGTCCACTCGAAATGAATGTTGCCAAAACAATGGTTTACAAGTAGGTACATAATTAATGCACAGTCTTAGATAATAAACTCCAAGTACTCTTATGAAAGTCTTGAGCACTTCATTATTATACCTTACTTTGTCAACGTCATAAAAAAACTTTGATACAAACTGTTTATATCATTTTTATGAGGGAACTGTATTTCTTAGTTATTTTTGTTTGTATACCTACTATACCTAATTAACCTTTTAACCGCCGGATTTTTTTTCATGGAGCAGGCCCGTATCGTCTGCAATACAAAATTACACCATGCAGATCAGAGTGCTTAGACAAGTTCCCAATCAGCAGTCTGTGTTTCGGTTTGGGGGTAAGATAGCCGGTGTAATTACCAGCATAGATAGAGGCAATTCATCTAAGTCCTCAGGGTACGCAGCGCATAGGCGATATTTTGATAACTATGTCCATGGGCGTCAGTTCCTGCTTTCCATCAGGTGGGCTGAGAAATAAGTTGTCTACCTTCGTCACAAAAAAAAAACATAAAATGTGAGGGCTACCACTTTTACGAAAATGGCAGACTTTGCCAATGGTGACCGAGTAGAATAAGCTGTCGGAAGCAGCCTTGCTCAATTATTTTTCATACGTTTTTAGGGTTCCGTACCCAAAAGATAAAACAGGACCCTATTACCGTGAACCATGATAGTTAGACCATTGAAAATTTCACAGGTGCTGTGTTTCTGTTGCCACTATAACAATGAAATAGAATAAAATAGATATTTAAGGGGGCTCTCATGCAACAAACATGTTTGTTGCATGAGATGATGATAAATTAATAATGTACGTGCTCGAGTCCGACTCGCACTTAGCCGTTTTTGTAGTTTATCAAGCTATTCATTAAACGGTTTTGACGTTTTACAGATTTGCACTCAATTAGAGCATTTTAAGCGCGAATATGGCTCATTTAGTTTACCTTTCATTTGCACTTTGCTTACTTTTCACCTCATTGATCTCTGTTAAGGGGCTCTACGTGCTGATAATGTTTTGAATAAATTTTTATTCTGTAATAAATATAAGTACCTTGGCAAAGAATACGACTTTGCTATAAATGTAATTAAACGGTTAAAGTCACGTGCATTTAGTCACTAGTCATGTTTTGAAGAGCCTAGAGGCCCATTTCTCGAAAGCTTGTATACATAACTTGTAATACAAGCCGAAGTCCTTATCTAATTAATAGTGTCAAAAAGAGACTTCCACTTGTATTACAAGTTACAAGCTTTTGAGAAATGGGCCCCAGGTCTCCATTATCAAGCACTGAGCCCGTGTAGTGTTAGTGGTTGTATATTTATAGTTATTATGTCTCACATTTATCACCTCCCCAACTCCTCCTACGGGTGTCGTAAGAATCTACTAAGGGATTGAAGTGTCACTGACCATTCTACAAGATTGATGATGGGCAGCAGCGTCATCATAGTGGACACATTACTGCGATCGCCAATCCGCTTGCCCAGCGTGGCGATTATGGGCATTTTCCTCCTAATGCATCTACATATACACAATAATGCATATACACATAGTTAATAGGAGAGGCCTACGTCCAGCAGTGGACTAACATAGGCTGATGATGATGATGATGATGATGTCTCATGAAAGTTAATGTGTAAAAAAAATTCAATGTAATTTTGTAACGTGTGCTGTAGAAACTTCAGGTTCATGGGACCCCAGCACACAATTGTTGGCCAAAAGCGCGACTAGCGCGAGACGTCTCTGGTTGCGTAACTAAAAACCTAAGAGGAGCTGGCGGTTTCCTCGCACAGCGTTTCGGCATTGCGATAGAGCGAGGAAATCCCGCCAGAATCCATAATACGTCGATTTAATTGTTGACAACAAACAGATTGGCATGACGAATCTATACCTAATTGTTCCGTTATGCCATTTCGGCTACGGAACCCTAAGAAGTACATATAAAACGTAAATGGAGGACGTTAACAAGCATCATTATTTTAAAGGTCTAATATTAAAAAGATACACCAGAAAAGATATAATTACAGATCGAAGGTCATTCGGCCCAGAAGGGCCCTTAATAGAATTCCGCCCCTGTAATTAAAGACCCAAGGAAAAACCAAATCATCTAATTTCCTCAATACTTATCCAAGTTCTCACGTTGTACTGATCCTCAAAAGTAATCTTTATTACAAGGAAATAAGCGCGTTCGTGAGATGAAAAACAATTTAACACGTGAAGAGGAAAAAGGAGATAACCTGTCATTATTTATTTCTTACGGTAAGAAAAAAATAACACTACATAAATGACGTGTGGCTAAGGGCTGATTCATTAGTACTCAAATAAAATGCTACTATAAAATTAAAGTAATTGTGAAAACATTAATCAAATTATTTATTGACTAAATATTTTGGTTTGTACTTTTATTTGGACCTCATACGTTGGTGATCTTGGTCGTTTTTTCTTTGATATATGACATCCAATATTATTTGATTACACTTGCTGTCTAAGCGCGCCATTGCTTGCATGCATAGCGGGAGTAATAGAAAAGTGAAATTCCCTAGGGAGTAGTAGAAATGTCAGTACGTCATTTAATAATATTTTGTCTTAGAACTTATTTTTTGTCGGCAAGTGTGATGAAAACATTGTATGCATCACGGTCGGTAAGCGGAATAATAACTCGAGTCATTAAAAGACCTCCGCCTACGGCGTCGGGCTTCTAACACTCTCATTAGTAATTCCGTACTTACCTTCCTTGATGCACAATGTACTAATAATGCTACTTACTATCAGTAACTTAAAATAAGTTACCATTCACAGATTTGCACTGTTTTTTAAATATTTAAATGATAGCTAAAGTCACCGGCAATAGATGTTAGGAACAATGTAAACAAACCTTGTATTCAAAATGAGTTTAATTCTCAATCCACGTCATTGAACACTGCTAAATACACATATTTTCAAGCTTTCTAATTTTGGTTGTTTTGGTATTTTTTTTTTGCTCAGAATCGCGAGCTCTTTCGATCCTCATTAGCAGATAAGTGTCCCGAAAATTCCATATATTTTTTTGACTTCCATTGAGTTACGGTCGAAGCAAGTGTATGAAAAATAGTAACTTAACCTCGTAAGTTACCATCTTTAGGACAACAAAATTTACTCATACCGGCTCATGATGTAATATTTTTCAAAGAAATATGAATATGTTAAAAAAGACCAAATTAAAAAAAACGACAACAAAATAAAAACCCGACCATGTATGGTAAACTCCTTTCATTTCCATTACATTTTCCTAGCCCATTAAAACAATAAAATAATGCATTAATTGAATTTATGCTTTCGTGAAACATAATTATGTATAAATATAATTACCTACACGTTACGAAGTACGCGCCGCGCTCGCAAGTCGCGAGGCGTGAACGCGGGCTCAGTGCTTGATAATGGGGACCTAGGCTCTCCGAAACATGTCGCGCGTAGTGTAATCCACGTTCGTTAAAATAATGTGCGATTTTCGTGGAAGTTTAAATCAGTATAATAATCTTCATTTCTTCTAGTTTCAGTCTGTTCTAGTTACAAAATTTTCCTTCAGCCCCATTTAGTTTAATCGGCCTGTATATATTCCAAAGTGGAAAACGCTTTCTTCGCGCTTCGCGAGTTGCTATCTGGTAACTTTCGCTTCAAAGGCAAAGTCCGAGTCAGAATTAAATGGAAAAGAAGTTTCGTCTTCCTCTACTTATAGGGTCCCATAGTAAACTAGCCACTCACTTGCTTTGATTTTAGCAATAGACTCTATTTCTATGTAAAATAAAGGCGATAACAAGTAACAAAAGCTACATGAAGTATGTCAGTGGCTAGGAACCCCGTTAGCTTCGTCATGTCCGTCCGTCTGTCTGTCCGTCTGTTTATCTGCAGTATAATTCAGTGGCCAGTAGAACAATAAATTAGCAGTATTAAATGACTAAATGTACACATATTAATGACGCTGTCAAAACAAAATATACTTAGATTTTTTTTCGAATACCTCTTCTACACATAAAGTAGGGATCATTTTTAGCTTTTCTGAAATCCTACATAATAATATAATATGGGCTATCAGAATAGGTCTTTTAAAAAGAGTAAGAGTCCCAAAAGAAATTTTTTTAAGCACAATGTTTTCGGTGATAATCGTCACTGACTAAAAAATGTGCGATTATATGATATAGGACCTCACGAGGATTAAATACTCCTTTCGTTTATGTTTTTCGCACCAATTGTATCGAAATGTACATATTTATAACATATTTCAGGATATTTGTCAAAGACGTCAAATGCTATGAAAGTCAGCCATATTTGTTTACTTTTTTATATTCTACTGACGATTCGTATATGTATTCATTTTATTAGTTACTCTCCTTCGCTCAGTCCGTGTGATATTATTTATTGTCCTGTTTACCTCAGAGATGGCAAAAGATAAATTGCAGAGATTGATTGAGGGAAAATGCAATTAGAGCCTACTACAACCATTTAATTTTCTCTCGCCTTTTACGCACTGGTTACAAATATAAGTGTATTTTGTATAAACAGCTTATGTCCACGTAAAAGCCTATAATTATATAGAAAAAAATAAGGAAAAGATTTTTCCCTATTACATATCTCTATTATGTTTCAATACAGTTTCAAATCTAAAATGACTTTCGGGTTATACAAGTACATATAACATAATAACTTTTTAAACTTATCACTGGGTAATCGTTAGGACTTACTGAGGGATCCTTTCAATAAAGTTTGCTAAGCGTTTCTAAACAAGTGAGTTTTATTTTTTATTACTTTACTGTTACAGGAATAAACACATCACACATTACAACCCATCCATTGCAAAAAAATGTTTCAAAAATTTCCTAATACGGCATTCGAAAAATATCCGCGAATCCTCGCTTGTCGGGGTCAGCTATGAAACCTATTGTACGTTTGGAATCTCGTATTGGTTTATATTACATCGTATTACATTATCTCAATCAGAGCCTTCGAAATACTTATTGCAATGGGTATCAAATTATAGGTATGTAATAAAAGGCAAAATAGATACAACTGAAAAAAAATTGGTGAAACCTATCAGATAACCGTAGCTATCTCTTCAGGAGGCCCTCGCGTCCTTCACCCAAGGAAGGGTTGAACTGGCTTGGGCCTAAATTAATATAATTAGTAAAAAAATGGAGAGTACAAAATACTTTTATTAACTTCATTTATTTATTTATCTGGTTTGCAGTTAATTTATTAAATTAGGGCGATTTAGGCTATAAGAATTATGATTTTTTTTTAAACACTCTCATGAATATGTATATGTACTAAATCTTTTTCAATATCTTGATTGAAATTCTCGAGATCTCATCACGAAGATAAATCAAAAACAGAATTTCCAGTAAGAATCCCTCTTCGGTTTCGGACTGCGGAAATATGACCAGCGGGGAAATCGGGATCAACTTGCAAACTACATAACTATGCAGTCTCGACGAGGATAAAACTATTACGGACGAAGTAAAACCGTTGCCTAATCTAAACCATATTTATCCTTAGATGTCTTATTTTGTAAACAACTTTCTCACCTCTAAATGCACTTTATTTATATTAAAATTTCCATGGCCGTCTGTCCTTCTGTCTATCCGCAGCATAGCTCACTGGCCGTTAGTATTATAAATTTTCAATTTGGTACGGGTACGCATACTAATAAAAAATAGACAATAACCCCCTTATTCATAAACGTCTGCTAACTTAACAAGTCGCTAATAATTGTTTGTCTCTTTCGATCTTAACAATGTATCCATAAGAACAAAAGGGACAAACAATTATTAGCGGCTTGTTAAGTTAGCAGAAGTTTATGAATAAGGGGGTAAATGTTTACCCCCCCCCCCCCCTTATAATAAGATCATCTAATAGGTCTTTATAAAAAATTAGGGTCCCAAAAGAAATATATTCTTGTAAGTCACTCCAGAATACCAAGGAATTTTGTGGTAGTCAATAAATATTTATGCCCATTATTTCGCATAAGTGAAGAAAGTCCAAAATGTATAAAACCTTGATTGTAAGTAACCAATTAATAATTGAATTATATAATATTATAGATACTTTGTAATAGTATCGTTGAATAACTTTAGCTAAATGTAACCGTCAAAATTCCTTAAAATATTATTATACACCTAAGTAATTAGTATAGGTATCAAATACGGAAACAAAATAGCAGCAGACAAAATAATCACGTCTGTGGTTTTAGCAAAACATGTTCAAGGAAATCACGCTTGCATACCTAATTAAACAAATTGCATACGAGTACCTACAAATAAGTGAACTAAGAGATTACCAAGAAAATATGTACGAAAACAACCCAATTAATTAAGTACAATGTTTTGACTGCGCCACGGAAATAATATAGATAAGAACCTGGAGTTTGCTACAAACTGCAATCATTTTAACAATACACTGTAAGTACTTATCAAAATGAATAATATGTAGGTACATTATGTATTAAGTTAATTTTGAGAATTCCGTCATTAGACTTGTTTTCTTTTTTCTCATACAATGTTAAGGCAGTTTTTTTTTTAATTCAAGGTAAATATCGAATCTAAGAAATAATAATCTAATAATATGCGTAATATTGGATTAAACCCTATAATAAGTGTAGATATATATTATGTACCTAACGATTACATACCTACATCGCGGGCTCTTATAATTCGAAAGATTTTAACCACGCATTTTGTATGTAAGAACAAACAAAAAATAGTATATGAATTTTGTCAATTTTGCGGAATAAAAAATTTTTTTTTTACTTCTTTTGAATGTATTTTAACATAAAAAGTAAATGTTATTCATAAAACTGGCATATAAAATGAGTTTTAACTTTTTTTACAATCCTCAACCTAACCTCATTTTATTAAGTGTTTATTTTTCACTTTTGACATCTATTAATGAGGTTAGTGAGACTATTCTCCATAATATATGGCACCAACGCCGTTAAAAAGACCTTTTGTACTGAGTAACAATTAGAAAATATGTTTTTTTGTAATTGGTAATAACTCTGAAACTACGCGATATCCAGAAAAAAATGACATTATTATAGTTTTTAAATGTGGTACACAGGAATACACAGTTAAAATCGGTCGGATTTAAATAAAAGTGTCCCAATGTTACAATTAAATATAAAAATTTCATTACTAAAATGATTTCTAGAATACTTACAGTGGCATTGTTCATGATTTAATTATCTTCCAAACTAACTAGCACATCATCTACATATAATACAGATTGGTGTAGATATTTTGACACTAAAAGATTAAAATTTCACCCTTTTTATATTTCGCCTCATATAAAAAATCTATGTCTCACAGTCGATTGCAATTACTTCTTAAGATAGGGAATTTTATCCTCTCTATCGATTTTAGTAAAAAGAAAAACTGCATTCATACACTTACAAAAATACGTGTACACGGCACAGAAATCGGTTGACAGTGAAAATAAGTGTATGAATGCAGTTTTTCTTTTTACTAAAATCGATCTCATGGTTCCTAAGACAAGATTTCGCTATCTGTTATGGTTTCCAAAACCTCCATACTGACCCATTTGGATAGATGACCCATTTGGATATATATACAGGGGTGTCAAAATCAAAACTATGGGACAACTAGGGGAAAGCACCTTAAATATCGTAAATAGGACATTTTCATTAAAAGATTTTCAAAAAATTACTTGTTTCGTCTCGGAATCGAACCGACTTAAATATGAAAAAAATCAACCCTATTTGGTATGAAGGTAATTGTAATAATAATAACTCTTCTTAAGAGACAAAGTATTTTTAAATTAAGGAACAACGTCAAATGTCTGATTCAAATTGCAGCAAAATTATTTATTAAGACGAGGACGATTTTTTTAGAAAATCTATGAATACATAATTACGAAGTTTCAAAAATATCAAAATTTTCTTTGTTCAAAATACCCTATCTACGATATTTAAGGTATGTTCCTTTCATGTCCCATAGCTTTTATACAGGGTGGAACAGAAAAACGATCTTTCCTGCTAACGGCCGAGTTTACAAACCATTACGATGAACTTTCAGTATGGGAACAACATGGAAAACGTACATGGAAAATTGACTTTCCCATACTATTGAATGCTAACTAATCACTCACTCTGTATTTACCCTTATTATACCCTTTGGTTACATTTTTCAAAGATATTTCGATGTAAAAGCTCATGGTACTGGTTGGTAGACTCGGCCAGTAGTGGGAAGGTTCTATTCCATCCTGTATATGACATGTTAACCACGTGGTAAGTCGTTACCATTATATTTATTGCCGAATAAAATGTTCAATAATTATAAAGATATTTCCTTAGCATTATGCATTAGTCCGATTTTTTTTTTATAACGAATCTATTCTTTATTTATATTAAGAGCATTTCAGATTTACATACATTGCATTCAGTTAATGGTTATTCAAAAATAGTACATACCTGAAAAATCCACAACACAGGTTTCGTCAAGATACAGGAAATTATATTCACGACAAGCTTCGTCACAATAATAACAACATCAAACCATCCACAATACGTTTCGTCAATATAAATTATAAAATAATTGTTAATATTAAAACAACCCTGGCACGTACCCGGCCCAAAAGTTCCAAATATGCTCGCTGCATTCCCCCGTTGGATAGCTAAGGATATCCGCTGAACCAAGTACGAACCAGACCTAGAGTCGCCACCCCTATCGCGCATCCTTTTACCCAAATCGCGTACAAAAAGTTTTGCTTCCTCACACCAAGGCCCGGCCGTTTCCACCGCAAGAGGGACGAAGTCGTACACAGGTTCCAGGTTGGAATACTTGGCATGCTTGTGTTTGGCCGCGTTTTCCGCCGCACCACCCGCCGACTTAACAGTCTGCGCAAGATGTGACGCAGCGAACGTACTTACACAGGTCCGAATTATTAAAATAAGTAGTAAGTAGACAAAACTGAACAATTAAAAAATGCCTTAGTAATTTTAATTATTTAATTGCAATGTTGCGTACATTAATATACAATTTATACATAAATATACAATTTTGGTTTATTACAGATCAAAATATCACATCATCAGCCTATGATAGTCCACTCCTAGACGAAGGCCTCTCCTATTAACCATGCGTATGGACGCATTAGGAGGTAAATGCCCATAATAGCCACGCTGGGCAAGCGGATTGGCGATCGCAGTAATGTGTCCACTATGATGACGCTGCTACCCATCATCAATCGTTATCAAAAATGGTCAATGAGAGTTCAATCCCTTAGTCGACTCTTACGACACCCACAGGAGGAGTTGGGGTGGTGACAAATGTATTCTTACTGCCTTCACCACACGGCCAATCAAAATATACTAATTAATTGTCAGCCTCCGTAGCCTAGTCGGTAGTGACCCTGCCTACGAAGCAGGAGGTTCCGGGTTCGAATCCTGGCGAGGGCATTATTTGTGTATTTATTTATCACAAATATTTGTTCCTTGGTCGTGGCTGTCTATGTATTTAAGTATCTATATGTATCTATCTATTATATATATCGTCGCTTGGTACCCACATCACAAGCCTTAATTGAGCTTATCGTGGGACTAGGTCGATTTGTGTGAGATGTCCCAAGATATTTTTTTTTTTTTAATAATAAATGTCAGACACAAAAACGTTGAAAAAATGTCATGCTAATTTATCGTACAGAACACCAAAGGTCAAAATTAAACCGTAGGTACTCTGCTGTTATATATCTTCAATATCGTGTTCATAGCTTTCCCCGTTTATTTTTCAATGCGCCAGTATCTTTATTTAGTGATTCCAATTCATGATTCACGTCATTTCTTAATTGGCGAATGAGATATGTCATCACATCTGTTGTTTTCTTTGGTTCCTGATTGCATATAGGGTGGACATCATTTGAATTATTTTTTTCAAAATTAGTAGACAATGTCACAGTGCTAGGATCCGACCAGAATTCGTCTCCAACGGCCGATTTCAGTTTTTGGAACAACTGAACCTCATAAAATTGTTGCGGGCAAAGCAGCTGCAGAAATACGCTACAGCAAGGCATTGGTTGGATATGTGCATTTTTAGCCACGACGTGCAATCCCGAAAAAGAGTATTCCACTTTAAAATCAAAATCGTAGTGGGTCCAAAGCTCGTGACCAGCCAATTCTAAGGAGCTGTAATCCCAGTTTAAGTAAGCATTGCGGCCATGTATTCCATCAACGTTTAATGACCGTGGAGGAGGAGGCTTTACAATAGATAAGTGCTCTAAAACGAAAGTCTCGTTAGAGCAGCCGAGACCATTACAAGATTGCATTAAAAACGAAAACGTTTTGATATCTACATGATAATCAAACACACAGAACTTACGGCCGATCCCTTCTTGAAACCTTTCACAGACTGTAATTGAATTTCCGTTATATATATAAGATAAAGTAAAATTGATTCCGTAGCTTGAAGTAGACCAAGAGCAATTCATGAACTTCAATTCATGTGACATGCAGTGAAAATCTTCTACTGAAGGTGGAATGTTGACCTCAACTACAATTTTTGCTCTTCTTTCGTCTTCGTTGCGGTGTGCTTTATGGATGCTAACAGAATCTATACCGCACATAGCTAGTTTATAAGGTTTCTTTTCATTTTTCGAAGAACAAAGGTACTCGTCGTATTCATAATGTATTTCTGTTTTATTTATCAGCCACTTAACTGTAGTTTCATTTACTCTATCTGCCACTTTAGTTGCAGTATCGACTTTAGTTATAGTGAGTGGTTCAGCAATAGGCCCGGAACAAAAAATTTCGATTTGCTCTCCCGGTTTCACGACATATCGATTTCCAAAACGGCGAATATTGGATGAAACGACGACCATTCGTGGCCTAACTATGACCTGTAAGTTACTTAGGTTCATGTAATCATCACTGTAGTAATGCAGTTTACTGTCGACGCAGCCCAAGCTCGATTGTCCCATTTCCCAGTTACTAATAACCGATTTTACTGTAGTGGCATTGACTTTTTCTTTTGGTATAACTTTCCCGTTTTGTGTTAGATCGACGTCACGTGGTGCAGTACAAAAAAATTCAATTGTGTCGTCATACATAATGCGATACATACTAGTGCGAGTAAACATGTGATAGTAATCAGGTGTTATTGTTTCATTTCTGAAGCGAATAAATACTGATGGTCTCACCGTAATCGTCAAACTACTGTTAACATTAGTATCAAGATTAATGCAAACATACTTGGACTCATATTCCGGTTCACTAACAATCACCTTAATTTCATTATTATTTACTCGTTCTGTTTTTAATACAGCTTCATCTTTCGTAATCGCAAGCCTGGCAGAAGCAGGCCCGGAGCAGGACACTGTTACGGGATTTCCATATTTTATAATGTAATCATCGCTATTGTACCCATAGTCAGGTGAAATAGCATGCATTACTTGCTTCATTATAATAGTCAGTGAACGATTACAAGCAGCATGCTCATTCGTACACACATATTCAGTTGTTTGAAAATCAGATGGCAATGTTGATTTCACGACATCACCTTCTATTACGACTCCTGATACTCGTTGTCCATCTCTTGTCATAGTTATTCTGCCAAGTCTACCGCCGTTGCATATCACTTCTACATTTTTGGCGCCATATGGGACGAAAGCTCGTCTTTCGTTCTTGGTGTTATCACTTGTGCTGTAGTACCATGCTGACCACGATTTTACATCCATTTTTATTGAGTTAGGATCGCATTCAAGAAAGATTTTGTCATCCTTGGGACCGTAGTGCGTGTGACTTGAATGCGTTTTACGTGCCTTATCCAAATTATTGATTTTACCACGATGCAAATCAGTTACGTCTTCTTTATGAGTGGCTTCAGTATTTGTTGCTGCGGTTGCAATATAAGCATCACGATGATAAGCGAGTAGACACTTTAGCAAAAAGCTTAACACGAGTAATTTCATTGCAGTATGCATTGCGACCATTCAGAGTCACGGTTGCGTATATACTAACATTGCAGTGATTTCGCAATCAGCGGGAAGACGAATTTAAGTACAAACGTCAACACAGTTAATTCACCAGTTTTGTCCCTTGTTAAAAAGCCAATAATGTTTACGGATAGTTACTTGAATGTGCCGGTGATGATACATGTCCCAATTCTAATTAATTTTGATGTTTTTTTCCTTATAGGTGCCTGTTTTTGAGGTAGTTAATTAATTCGTTATTCTACTTGATATCAATTTGAAGAAATAATAAAATTCAGAGCTAATCAATGTAAACACCATGTTGCAAACAAACATGTACTGATATTTCCATTTTATGTAGATAAAGTAGGGTTACAAAATTAAACGTTAATAAAACAATATTTCGTAAATTATTATCTACAGATCTAAATAGCTGCCGAATAATCTTATTGATTGAATAAAATTAAAATCAAATTATATTAGTTAATAAAAAGAGATTGACAAATCTGCGATTCTCTCACGACATCGTCAATTACTAAGCTCGGTGTTATGCGGTAAAGGCTTTTGCGGAGCAAACCTAGAGGTTGGATTAATATTACAAAGATCAAAATTATGACTAATATTGCAATGATATCAAAATAGAAGTGAATGGCGAAGGAATGAAATACGTCTACAAGTATACTCGGGCCAAATAGTCCTTCCAGTCCTATCAATTATCTTTAAGTATGAGACACATGGCGTGTACATTCTTCCAATACTAAAAAATCAGAAATCTTACCTCAAGATTTTCCAGAGAGCTACATGCAACGTAGTATCTTGAGTGTGAAGATAACTGACCATATTAGAAATACAGTACTACATTCTGGGACGTTATAGCTGACGTTGAAGCAACCAGATTCCATGATCATCATACCACTGCGAACATAGGTATATAACATGGACGTCTAACGCCAGCTGAAAAATGCCCCCAAAAACAATTGTTCAATTGTGCCAAAATGGGCGGCAGGACATAGCGCTTTTCTTAACACCGCGCATATTTCGGCGCAACACTTTTGACAACTGTTTATAGAATATAGCTAATCAAAGTTTGATGGACCAATAAAAACTATTTTTAAATGGCGATTGTAGTTTTTATAGGTTGACATTGAAATTCATTGTCGCGATGCATTAAAGAGGGGGTGACTTTTGTCAACTAAAATTTGCTATGGCGTGCGGCTTCCATGCTTTATTTGTTCGTAGTCATACCATGATGAGTTTAGAGGTTAGGTTGAGGTTTAGGTTGGGGTATTTAGGTTAGGTTCTGCTAGTAAGTTTTTGAGAGTTATTCTAGGGAAGAGACACATCGTGATTCAGATTAGAACCTAACCTGAATTGCATTAGTAGATCATGGCAGCTCCCCTGGACACCAGATGCGATATCGTGAGCACTGAAGTTCGAAAATGTCAGGGTTGTGTCTTTGTCACTCTGAGAAGGCGTCATTAGAGGGACAGAGAAAAATCCTCGAAATTTGCGGATTTTGTAGTTCCCGGTAGGGCCCCTGCGCCGGACACGTCTGCTCTATACCAACACTTGTGGGCTAAAATAGAGGAGACTAAGAAAACGATGGAGAGACGAGCTTGACGCCTTTTGTTCCAGTAGGAGGGAGATTTCCGAAAAGGAAAGAGAAGGAGCCCTTTGCCTACCAATGGGATAGTACAGCCCATAAATTAATTAATAATAATAATAATGAAAGTGTCATACAATCTTTATTTTCAAATATGTACCTAGGTACATTTTATGTACATAAATTAAATCCAGATTTTAGCAAAAATTAATCTGATTACTCTCTGTAAATGATATTTTTATATGTACTTTTGCTCAACTCTGGTTAAATCTAACTATCTATATCTTAGATTGGCCCTTTTGTAAACAAATAAGACTAATATCTGTAATACTCGTAACCAATGCTCGGCGGGGGTGAGTTGTTTTCATACTAAATGACATAATCTTATGTTTGATTTCCGAGCTCTTTTATTTCTCCCTCTTAAAATAGAATTAACAGCAACTGATAGCTTCAATTAGGGTGCGGCTCCTCTGACGCAGAGCGGAGCGGAGCTGTGCAAAATTGACCAATTACATTCTTCAAATTCGAATTCGAAACATTGTGATGCGGTCTCATTGGCCGAGCTCCCACAGCTCAGCTCCGCTCCGCGTCAGTGGAGCCGCACCCTTATTCGAATGATCAACGCCAGTGAAATACAAACCTTATTCTCTATTTCCAAAGTTAGTTTTAGTCTATGGAATATAGTTATAGTCATAGACTAGGATGCAGGACTGAAGGTGTACCGCAACTTCGAAAATTTAAAAATTCGAGTATCCGTCTTTGTCATGCCAATGACGCGTTCGTTAGAATAACAGAGACAAATATTCGAAAACGAACTTCAAAGTTCGTGATAGGCCATGTGTTCGGAAAAGCGGATCGTACAAATAGAGAACAAATTAAACAGTATAGGATTGAATCTCTATTTGCCTGGTGTTTTCATGCACGATTCTAGGCTTGGTAGTAAAATTAGACCAGTCGCCGTACCATGAGTTGGAAAGTAAATGATGCGTTAGGTTTTACTCGACACGTAATGCATTCTATCTCGCTCGCGCTGACAAAATTGAAGCGAGCGCGATGTCTTGCTGTACGTATCCGGTAAATCCTAACGTTACTTGGAAATGGTACGGCTCCTGGTATTTTACTCTTTGTATTGGCTGTAGTGATATATGCATATTTAAGTATTAGACTTAGATGGGACAAAGGCGTCAAATGAAGTGTCACTGACCGTTATTTGATAAAATATTGATGATGGGCAGCAGCGTCATCATAGTAGACACATGACTGTGATCGCCAATCCGCTTGCCCAGCGTGGCGATTATGGGCATTTACCTCCTAATGCAACTACTATACGCACTATACGCACTATACTATACCTACGCATAGTTAATAAGAGAGGACTACGTCTAGCAGTGGACTATCATAGGCTGATGATGTGATGTGATGATGTGGGACAAAGGCGTCAAGGTGCGTGTGATATATAGATTTAATTATGAGGTAACAGGACAAATCATATTCCCTTACAAACGAATTTTATGTGTTTTTTTATTCCAGAACAATGATTTTATACCTAAAAAAATAATCAAAGTAATACAGCAATGATTGCATGATGTGCAGCTGTGCCGCTGTGCGCAACATCTTTAGGTGCGTTCAAACCAAAAGAGCATTCGCTATTCTAACCCCCCACACTACGAAATTCGATCGTTACACAAAACGTGATTGGTTGATTACGTAAAACGGGCGATAGAACAGCGAATGCTCTTTTGGTTTGAACGCACCTTTTGACAAAATTCTAATAGAATGGAATAGAATAAGTAATCATAATCAATCAAAACTGTTACTCGTATGGCGGAACCACGACGTTTTTAAACAGCAGGTTAAGTTTATGTAGGAATAATTATATAATATTATTGTGATTTATTTCTGCTGATATGATGATGATGGTGATGATTGTGATTCCAACTGTGAGAAACGTGTACGAGAGTACCCTTACTTAACTATATAAAATTATCCAATGAATTTCAACTTTGCACCTGTGGATATGACACTACTCCCAGCTCTGTTGGATATTGGTCCATTTTGACGCATAGTCCTTTTAGGCAAAGACAAATCCCCGAAATTTACTAACGTCGGTGTTCGCGATAGCAGGCCAGGGCCGTTTTTGAAATGTAATTTTGCTTGAACTTCTTCTAACTTAGCATGCCGCTAAGTATTGGTTTCTCTTTTCAGTCTTATCACTATGTCTATAAGACTGAAAGAGACAAACAATGCTTAGCGGCTTCTTCAGTTATGTGACTTTTTCATAAGGGGAAAAGTGTTCAAAGTTTTAAATAATGATTCGTGTTATTCCATCATCAATGTCCTCATTAGTTTCGTAATTAATATAATTTCCTTATAACACCGCATAGATAAAACCAATAAAAGAAATAAATTAAACGTTAATCTTTTAACTGCAGCTATTAATACGTGATAAGCTTACACCGAATCATTAATGAAATATTATCTGGATCAAAATGTTATTATGTATTTATGGCTTGATAAGAATACATAACACATATTCATTCATTATTCAGGTATGGGATCGACTTGTTACTAGCGTATATTTGTTATTTATAATTAGGTAATACGAATCAAAAAAGGGTAATTATGTCGCTAGCAGTTTCGTGTCGACAGTAATCATGAAACCCTCATGTACAGTCGCCAGATATTTATATCGAAGCGGCCAGGGTTCTCATAAGTATCTGAGCCCTCGACATAGTGAAATTTTAATGGGAGCAGGTTCAGTATCGTGTTCCGAAAAGAAAAAAAAAGTTTTTTTTTTTTACCCAAAACGAATACTAAAACCTTCAACCTTCATCTTTCAATCAACTTTTTCGTGCAATTCACTTGTTAAGTGCATAAGTAATTCATTATTGTGCAATTTGTCATTTTAACTTATTAATCTTATTATATGTGCACTAATTCCATAATTTACATATATTCTAAAATCAGAAAATAATATGAGTATTTTGTCAATATTACGGTAAAACAGCAGAGAAAATTTTACTTCCATACAAATTTAGATATAACTATGTCTGCCGAGTTACCTTTAAAATAAATGAAATATATATTAAAATGAGATAAAATTTAAAGCTTTACTATTTTAACCTGTCATAATTTAATATCTTTAATAATTTTTGAGTTTTAAATACGTTCTCATTGGGGTTTTTCGTACAAAAAGTTGATTGGCCCATCACTCTATTCAAATAAAGCGTTTCAAAATCCGTTGCGTAGATTTAGGTGCATTCAGACCAGACGAGCATTTTGCTCATTCTATCCCCCACTCTAAGAAATCCGTTCGTTACACAAAATTTGATTCGTCAAAATTCGTTGATTTCATAGAGTGGGGAATAGAATGAGCGAATGCTCGTTCGATAAATGTACCTTATGATTATGATTTAAGCCTACATAGGGATCGATAGACAGCGACAGTGACTTTGTTTCACTATGTACAGTCAAGGCCATTGATATATATACACTTCTCCATACTGATCCCTTACAAATGTGTCTATATATTAATGCACTCGACTGTATGTAGTGATTATCAAAATACAGATGCCACGTCATACTTGTAAATGTGATTCGAATGGCGCAGAAGGCAAATTTGAATTGATGATGATTGATACTTGGGTATTCATCAAAGTTGGTAAACCAGTTAAATGTTAATATTGTTATTAATTGCAAGAGCAGTGTATTACGAAGTGTAGTTTAGCAAAAATAGTTCATTACGATACAAGTGCGAAAAACATGAAGTTCGAAATGAGTGGCGATAAATGAAAACACAATGATTCAAAACAAGAGCTACGATTGTCTTTTTCTCAATACAGATGGTGTTTTTTTACGCACTTGTACGAAAACTGATTCATTCTTGACAATTCAAAACATCGGGTGTCATTTGTACTCAAAAACGTCGTACGATACACATGCAAAAAAGAAATTCATAACTCGTAACTACCACGTAACTACCTCGTAACACATCTTTTAATTTTTTTCCGCATTTGTATCGTATTATACGATTACCTGTCGTTTTTTCATTCGTTCACAAAGTCAGAAGGAAAAGGTAAGTCAACTTCAGTGTTGCAATGTTAAAAGCACCGAGCTTTTTGCTCGAATTCTGTAATGTTTATTTAGAGAAGCATCTCTACCACAAATATTTCTCTTTTGCAAATCTTAAAGGAGCTCATACGAACCTTAAGGTAAAGGAAAGATTTCGACGGAAAGCTGAACGTCTCAAATACGGGTTTTAAGTTTGTCAGGTGATATTGCTTTGAGTGTGGTATTTTAACTTACTTGAGCACTTTTGATTTTGTATAAATTCTAATATTTAAAACTGTTGAGAGATTTCACAGTGTAGCTAAAAGAATATAAGGGTAGATTTTTATATGTTAAGGTTTTTAATAACTTACCGAATAAATACAACATTATACAATGTATTAACATATAAGTAGCGATATAACTAGAAAAAAACTATAAACTTAAATAAGAACTACAACAATAACCTTAAAAATAAAAATTACAAATAACACTAAGTACCTATCAAAATCAGGCTCTAAGCGGGGCCCCTTAGGCAAGGTACGGTCGAGAAATTTAATTTCCTACCCATTTCGTACCTTGTCATAGTAGCTATAATATGACAGTCCTAGCAGCTTTCATACTGATTGTCACTGTGACAAGGTACGAAATGGGTAGGAAATTAAATTCCTCGACTGTACCCATCACGCAAGCGGCGTTCCCGCGCTGGATTGCAATTGACAAATTTCAACCTAGGAGTATTATTTGTAACTTATTATTAATTATTAACAATTAATGTATCCTGTTTTAATTTTAAAATCTTATCTATGCACCCAGAGGTCGTGGTCTTGTAAATATTTATTTATAGCCCTATTTGATTTAGACACTGTAGAGAACTATTTTGTCATAAAAACGCTACTCTTAATATTTTATGATTATATTATGAGTAAGACTAAATACCTACATAATATACTTAACTTCCCTAGACTCAGAGAAATTCTAACGTTTCCAATGTAAGTTTAAGAAGAAAACCGATCAATTCCGCAATCGATTTCGCTTCTACTTAAAAGTTCCTATTTTAAATATAAATATAATCAAACGGTTAAACTCTCGTGTACTTTAGTCACTACGTGCGACACGTTTGATTACTCATATATTTATTATGTCTCACGAAAATAAAAATTCAATTCGTAGGTATTTTAACCTTATAATCGACTCACATCCGCAATCGATTAAAGTGACATCCCCTATTTTTTAATTTCCTCTTTCAGCCATTTTCAATCTTAGGGATGTGACACGAAAAGTGTGTAATTTGGTTATTCTATCGAATCTGTCGGGCCTAATTGATGCGGACGACCGGAGGGAAAACCCTGGATCTAGAGATAATGGAATTAAGACAATAAGTTTGAAACTCAATTTAAAAACTTCTATGGTAAATCACGATGAAACTTGAAACTCGGGGCGATTAGATCACATTGCATTGAACTTATTGCCGTGTGATGACGGCAGTAAGAATACATTTGTCACCACTCCAACTCCTCCTGCGGCTGTCGTAAGAGTCGACTAAGAGATTAAAGTGTCACTGACCATTCTACAAGATTGATGATGGGCAGCAGCGTCATCATAGTGGACACATTACTGCGATCGCCAATCCGCTTGCCCAGCGTGGCGATTATGGGCATTTACCTCCTAATGCGTCTATACGCATAGTTAATAGGAGAGGCCTACGTCCAGCAGTGGACTAACATAGGCTGATGATGATGATGATGATGAGATCACATTGCTGCTCGGCTCTACAGTAAACGGCCATAAGTAATGCACATCGGTTCTTGGGAAAGACACTCGGCTTCATAGAGCGTTGGCAGTGCTCTTTAACTTATTGACATTTATGCAATATTATTTGTCTCTTTCCCAATAACCGATGAATTACTTATGGCCGTTTATTGTAACTGAGGTGAAGATTATTTCCGTCTCATCTATTCAGCACTTTTTACTTAATATTCGGCCACAGAATTCTGTCAAGTTCATACAGTTCGCCGATTTATGTGAGAGCCAAGCATGTAACATTTTGTAGGTACTATGAGTTTACGCGTATATTTTAGTGATGTGCACAACGCAGAAATGTTTCTAATCGTGCGATCATTCTACTAACTCTTTCACTCGTGTCTGGCGCCAACAACATTGACACACAATTATGGCTATTCTTGATACATCGCACACACACACACACACACACACGTCATCAGCCTATCTCAGTCCACTACCAGACGTACGCCTCTCCTATTAACTATGCGTATAGACGCGGAGATACTTGCCATAGTTTTTCTACTTATCCTTTATCAATCTTTAAGAGTTATCAAATAATTCGATACAAGATCTCATGTCAATAATTAAAATAAATGATGATGATAGTGATGATCTATAATACAGCTATGTAGTTCAGACTACAGTCCCTCGCAAACGATCACAATATATTATGTGATTTCCATTTTATTTGTTAAATACTCTACGTTATTGTTCCATTTGTATTTCCTTGTGACCTGAAAAACAAACATATTTTATTATAACCAGAGCGGGGGTCATGGACCCCGCTCTGGTTATAATGGTATTAGTGTTTAAAAAAAAGCGCTTATGGCCTAGCGGTAAAACGCACGGTAGCTACGCAGCGGTCGTGAGTTCGATCCCCGGCTCGTACCAAGGAGTTTATCACAAAGTGAAGGAAAACATCGTGAGGAAACCTGCATACACCTGCGAAGAAATACAAGGGTGTATGTGAATTCCCCAACAAGTGCGGGCCAGCGTCGGGACTACGCAAAATAGGCACGTCTGATGTCGAGTTGCGGAAAACAATGGCCAGAAAAACAACAACAACAAGTGTTTCTTTAATGTTTTACTTATTTTAAGTAATTTGTAACTGATTTAATACTCTTTAAAATAAATGAATAGTTTTATTATTATAGTTCTATATTATCAGCCTGTGAAAGTCGCCAAGTATTTTTACTGTCACATTCTAAGAAATAGTAGTCAAGTACCACATCCAGCACTCCTACACGGAAACACGTCACTAATGGAGCTGCGATGGCCGGCGACAGCTTCCGGTTCGATTATTGACGTTTCAACCAGCGTCGGTGCAACCAGGGAACCGGTTTTTTAAAAAAACTTCGCAATAGCGCAATATTTCAAAATGATATACTTACTTACTTATTCTTATATGCCCCGGCCACGACATTGGTCTAAGGCGACCAGCGGTAAGTAGTAACCCCAAAATTATCTTACTATATTGATATAGAAAAAGGTTACTCTTCATTAGCAATGTAAAAGTAGCAGAACATTCTCAAAATTGCGAGAATATACTCGGAAATTTCCTAGAATTTACATGAGAATTCAAGACTAAGTTCTCATTGAGAATGTTTCCATGAGAACTCATAAAAAAGTGCTATAAAAAATTATTTTAAATCGTAAATAAGCAAACAAGGCAGTAAATATGACTCATAAGGCATGTATCTAGTACGGTCTTGGCTTGATTAGATTATTTGCTAAATTTAAATTTCCGAGAACATTCTCTATGCAAGTTTCGCAACTTATAAAACTTTTCCTAGATACAATGCTAGTCTCCATAGTTAGTTTAATCCATCGTTAGATTTTTAAACGACGTACCTGTTCAGCAAGAACGAAATTCTTAAAGTACAAATACCCAAAACCCTCATTCTTATTCACCCCATGAAAAAAAGTGAAAATCTTTTAAAATTTACAGCACGACTACATTGAATCATCTCAGGGTATTTGATTTCACTCCTTCGGTATAATAGGCTGTAAAGACAAAAGGAATCCTTTAATTAACAGAAACTTGCGAAAGGATGGAATTACAAAGGAAAACGGAAATTAGGGAAAAAATACTTAATCCGAGATTCCGTAACTAAGGTTTACAGATAATTATACTAATTATTTACTACTAAGCTTAAGTAGCTTTAAATTATTTTTTCGCTCAAGAAATGACTGTTATCGCTACAGACGATCAACGACACATATTATATTACTCACTTTTATTATCATAGAAGTTTAATCTTGACGTACGTTTTGTGCCTGGGAATAGTACATTACGACACAAGTGCGAAAAACATGAAATTCGAAACGAGTGGCGATATTTTAAGACACGACCAATAAGGAGTGTTTTAAATCGACACGAGTTACGAATTTCGTTTTTACACGTGTCTCGTACGACGTTTTTTAGTGCAGATGGCCCTCCGAAGTTTTGGACCTGACGTAAAATCACACTTCTCTCACTTCGCACTAGAGCCTAAAAAAGGCACCACTAAAAAATAAGGTACTATAAATAACTTAGAGCTGAGCTAATTCGATAAAATTGTAAACAGATTACACACAATCATACAGGATGATTACGGGGCCGTGATTGTGAAGATCGTATTAAGATGGTTTTGTACATTATATGAACAAACGTACTTTTTTTACGACTAGTAAATTTCAAGTTCATCAATATGTATAAATTTCTCCGTACTAAGTAATCCTTTCCAAATGAGTTTACATAATTATGTGGGCCTTTAAAACCCCACGGTCTGCCGCCAAGACGCTTTAAGGCGAGGCCACCGACGGGTACGACTGAGCACACTTCCGGGACCTCGCAGTGGCTATCCAAGGCTCTGGACCCATCTCCGGACGTACACAGAGAGACCTCAAGCAACTGTTACCAACCACGACAACCCGGGACAGAGCGTCCTGACGCCGACCCATAGGAGGCCAGGATGCTTAGCCAAGTTGCCAATCGCTAAAGCTTAGTAGCGTATCGTAGTTTTCCCTCTCTATCACTTTCATATTAGTGCGACAAATACAATTAGCTGTCTTTCGTTTACGATTGACGATGAAGCGTTAGCGATTGGCAACTTGTCTAAGCACCCTGACCCCAACTAACGAGCTGGGACCAGGAGACCTAGCCAAGATGGCATTCTGCAATCGTATACGATAAGCGATAAGTAACAAATGTATGAGAATGACGGATTCGAACGAAAAGTCACGTAACCATTTCCATACATTATTATGGTCACGTTTCTTATCGCTTATCGTATACGATTGTAGAATGGCATCTTGGTTAGGCCTGCAGAGATAGAAAGAGAGATATGAAGGCAAGGATAAGCTGGATGCCGATCGCAGTAGTGCGTCGACTATGATGATGTTGCTTCCTAAATCAATAAAGGAATTACTGGCACTTTAACTACATACTACATTATATGCGACTTCATACTGTATACGAGTAATTTTTTGGCTTAAAGATAAAGTCCAAACATCTGTAATGTTATACGAGCAGTTTCAATAAGGATAAGAGGCACCAGAAGGCATATCAGAGCCTTCGAATGCGAAGACGGAGCAGGAATCATATGTTAGTTTCACCATTCACTGAAACCACAGACACCGCAACAAAATTTTATTATTTAATTTTAGTCTAGATATGTAAGTTGTATTACTAATTGGATAAGCATCAGCCACGAATTAATGTAAATGTATTTATAGTATATAAGATGTGTTATCTGTTGGTAATCCTTAATGAACAAAATAAAATAAAAATAAAATAGATAATTTGTTCTCACATCAGTGTATTTTATGAAATAAATTGTTTGTCGCCCAGAAAAAAAAACTTTATACGAGTATTATGATTATAAATGTAGATGCGTTTGATACAAATTTACTAATCATATTTAAGCTGGCAGTATCTAAAAGACATCCAGATATGCTACACTACGAAGATATGATTGGTGAATATCAAACGCTACATGCCATACCTCTTGTGGAAAAATACCCTTATTTTCTAATACTGCTAACATAGTTTGTGATATTAAATTGAGATTTAGTTAAGTAAGTGAAAAAGTGAATACTCCTCTTTGTAGTTCACTTTACCATGTTTTTAAGTAAATCATGCTTATACATTTTCTGTGTCTCATTTTAAATGCATTCTCTAAACGTACTCTATGGGGGACCAAAAAAAATTACTTAAGATTATTAATATTTAATCTAAGTCGAGCACTTCCTCCATTTATCAAAAACGGCAAAACTTATAATTTATGCATCCTCCCTAATTTCCGAGGATCCATTCGAAGACTCCCAACTAGCAAAGAAGTCATATAAATCAAGAGTTATACGACCTTTAGCCATATAAGAGTTTTATAGTCGTTTTTAGTTAACCTGTTAGTCAAATAAACGTTATAAATCTGATAGTTTAGTCGTCCTACCAAATAGTCTAATTACTATGGTAAATAAACGTTTTTGCGACTTAATTATACAACAATCATGTAGAGGTTTTAATGAAAACGTTTACTTAATGATGTTCAAAGTCGTATAAACGTTTTCGTCTTATAAAGGGTTTTGAAAAAACAGAACCGTCGTAATAAGGTCATTTTTACAACGTCTACATAATTTTATTGTTGTATAAGTGATATCTTAAAACCTTATCTCGACAGTTATATAGCGGTATTGAGGGTAACTTCAATATGACAAAAATATATCAGCGGGACTGTTATCTACCTTTTATTCAACAGTTGGTTATATTAACGTCAAACAAAAACTTTGAAAAACCTTTAGTTGTTGCCGAACCCGTTATATTCCTTTTATTGAACTATATGTTTTTTAATTGATTTTAAGTTACGGTTATAAAACATCATGCAATTTAAAGTCGATTTGAAATTAATATTAGAAAACATCAGTCGCCATTTCGTGAGCATCACAGTACTATTTCAAAGAAAAAAACCATGGACGTTCCATCGTGGAAACGGCACAAACGAAGTGGCGGACTAGTAATGGCGACTTAGTAATGGCGGACAATTTGTAGTCGTTATAAAAACCTTTACTTAAGATATAGTTATATTGTAGTCGTATAAGTATAAATCCATGACTCGTTCCAAAATGGCTAACCTTAACTATAATAAAATATGAAGAAATATTGTTATAAATTATAATTATTTCGAATATATTAAGAGCGCGACAGCAAAAAACTGTATATCATCATAAACTTTAACAGTAAAGTGACCTTCCCATACGAATTCAGCTCACGCCAAATGTGGAAACGCTCAATATATAGAACAATAATTTCCATTACAAAACTTATAAAATTACCTTGTATTATTTTTCCGTACACTTTTTGTCACACACACCAAGTTTTGCGCGTATCTAAAATAAATGTCAGGAGCAGTTTTATAAATGAAACTTAAAAATGTTTAGATGACTTAAAAGTCCGATAAGCAATGAGTAAGGATTACATTAAACCTTCTATAAAACAAAATGGTCAGTTATAAAACATTTATTTGATATTTAGGTCGCGTAAAGGTTTTTGTTGTACTCTTTATACAACGTTTTGGTCATTCCTTAATCGTTACAATACCTTTAATAAACGATTTAAGTCGCCATGCAAACCTTTATTTAACCTTTATCTCACCAATAAGTCTTATAATTTGCGCCACTTTCGCCTTTTATAACCGTTTACCTTACGTTTATATGACCAACCAAATAGGACTACAAGTTATATGCAAAACGTTGTCTCAACTTCTATATGACTATATTTTGCTAGTTGGGCTGTTCTCGAATGTTTCAGGTCTGACAAAAAATAAATATCTTTGTGTATTTTTTTATATTATGAACTAGCGACCCGCCCCGGCTTTGCTTCCCGTACTATACCTACATAAAACCTTCCTCTTGAATACTCTACCTATCAAAAAAAATCTTGTCAAAATCCGTTGCGTAGTTTTAAAGATTTAAGCGTGCAAAGGGACAGAAAATAGTTATTTGTTATACAAGGGTGCAAAGTTGTATTTTACTCGCGAGTATGAAATTGAAACACGAGCAAGCGAAAGGATTCCATAGTTGAACCACGAGCGAAGCGAGTGGTTCTAAAATAGAATCCTGAGCGCAGCGAGTGTTTTAACATACGAGAAGTAAAATACATTTGCGCCCGTGTGTAATACAAAACTTTTCCCCTCACTATAGCGAGGAAACTCAGAAAAGGTAATTATTTGTTCACATTACAATCATCATCGGGTTAGTGATAGTAATTTTCCAAATGCATCATGTATTTAATGCAAGATTTTGTCGCAGTAAACTTAGGACGAAAAAGTAAACGCAGCACGATTTTAACACATTCCTGTAGTTGCACACCAACGCCAATGCATTATTAAATCATTCTCATTCATTATTTTTACAAAATTATAACAGAACACCCTGAAAGTTGTTTAGTTTACTGTTTTTATGCGTGTTCGAGTCGGTAAATAAAGATTATAACCTATAATATTCTTTGACAATGTTGACGTTGACATTTTCTGCGTTTTGTGATTGCATCTAGTCATCTTATCATCATTCACTAAAACAATTGAACTGTTACTTATGGAATTTTAGGATTTATATGTTAAAATCATCATATTATATAAAGGTTTGTATTTTACACTAAATTCTCAAACAAATTATTTAATTATCATTAATATGGAACGATTTCCATGAGCATTTTACGTTTTGTTATTCCAAAACCAAGGTCATTACTTTGCCACACAAGTGAATAATATGCGTTTTTACACGTTCGTATTAAAGGATAAACGAGCACTTTACGAGCTAGTGAGGGGAAAAGTGACTTTATTTTATAGGTACTATGCATGTAGTGATAGTAATAATGTACCTACAAATATGAAGGCCAGCAAAATCTTATTTTATCTTATTTTATTTGTATTGTACATTAATTACTTGCTAAGATCGCGAAACGTCTGATTGACGTAACTAAAGACCGAAGAGCTGGCGACTTCCTCTCACAACGTCACAACGCATCAGTGTTGCAATAAAGTGAGGAAATGCCGCCAGCATCCTCGGTACAATGCCACAAGGGCCAATCTTACTTAGATATAGTTAGGTTAAATTTGTTAGATTTAATATATGTATATAAATTGTACAGTTTTGTAAATTTGTTAGCGTGACGAATATGTATATCTTGTAATCTAGATTACAAAGTACACATACAAATGTAATTTACAGAAGTAATCAAATTACTTTCTGCCCAACTCTGGGTAAAATACGCAACAAACCCTGTCGATTTCTGCAGGTAACATTTTTTCATATACATAAATTAAGGTATGCACAACGTTAGTAATGGTTTCAGCGTTGTCAAAATTAAAATCAAATACGAGTCTAAAGTTCGACAGCTTTTTGTTAAAATTTTCAGAATTTCAACACCTCCCAACGTAGCGTTTTCATTTCGTATTTCGAATTCTCGGATCCAGATGGTCATAAGTGCCAGTAATTTCGTAAAAATATAAGCTGTTTCATAAATAGAGATTATACCACAACGGGATTTTTGCCCTGCGTCTAACCACGGTATGGATAAAATGAAAGTAGTATATTTAATAGGAATTCTACAAGTGAATTATTAAACTGAGTCTTAACTTTCAATCATCAGGATGAAATGAAAGTAGCCTATTTAAAATAAATTCTATAATTAAATAATTTAAATGAGTTTCAACGCTCAATCATCAATGGCCTATTTCACCATAATTACAAGTGTGACAATTGTAAAATATCACTGTTAATGACGTCACGTTATTATATCGTTGATAAAAAACTTTTTATTTTCCGAAACCCGTGACAATTGTCCCAAGGTTTAGTACAATTTTCTTTAAATCTTGACACGAGGTTCGGCTTATGTTGGAATTTCGCTACAATTTTCGTGTTTCCTGTGACAATTGTAATTTTGCTTCGCAAAAAAGTTGTTATTTACTGCTGATTTATTAAAGTTCCTGGACCACATTTTATGTTGGTGGCAAAAAACGCACGATCCTTCCGATGGTAAGCGGTAACTGTAGCCTGTAGACACTCTAGATTGGAGAAACAGTAAATTTACAATCGGTAAAATTACACGTGGTAAAGTTGGGGCCAGCTAGAATAAAATAAATAATTGAAGTTAGTCTCAACGCTCAATCATCAGGATATAAAGAAAGTAACCTATTTGAAAGGAATTCTATATTTAAATAATTTAAGTGAGTTTCAACGCTCAATCATCAGCAGTACCCTTGTTAAAGACCAACGGGGTACTCTTGCAGGCCTAGCCAAATTGAGATTCTGCAATCGTATAAGGGATACGATAATCGTATAGGTACCTAACGATACCTAAATTTATGAAAACGACAGGTTGTGTTTTATAACATTAAAGTATTTGAATTTGATTCGTGCGAAAGGTCACGTGACCATTTCCGTACATCATTATTGTCACGTGACTTATTGCTTATCGTTTACGATTACAGAATAGCGTCTTGGCTAAGTCTGCAGATTAAAACTTAAAGCGCCTTTGGTCGAGCGGTAAAGCGCACGGCTGCTACGCAGTGGTCGTGAGTTCAATTTCCGCCATGTACCAGTGAATTTTTCAAAAAATGGTTGAAATACGAAATCGGTTTACGGTGAAAGAATACATCATGAGGAAGCCTGTATACATGTGCGAAGAATTCAAGGGTGTATGAGAAGTTCGCAACGCAAAATAGGCACGTTTGATGTCGAGTTGTGCAGAATAACCCTATTCATAAACGTCTCCTAACTTCACAATTATTACTCATACGTGCGTTTAATTATATCCCGACGTTTCGGGCATAACGTTAAACCCGTGGTCACACAGGCAGACTCAAATGCCCGATGATGCCCGAAACGTCAGGATTTCATTAAACGTAAGTTTACGCGATTAAGACCCGTTGTCTTTAAAATGTGTCTCCTAACCTGACAAGACACTTAGTATTGTTTGTCCCTTTCACTCTTAAAGACACATTGGTAAGACTGAAAGGGCCAAACAATTAGCGGCTTGCTAAGTTAGCAGACGTTTATGAATAAGTAGGTTTTTTTTTATGGAATTGTAGGAGGCAAGTGAGTAACGTTTCCCCTGATGGTAAGCGATCACCGTTGCCTATGGACACGTGCAACAGCGGAGCTTGGCTGGTCTATTTCCCCAATAACAGACGACCGGTGGACCAGAGTTGACCAGACTCACAACGGAATGGTATGAACTGCGACCATAATATAACATGGACGTCTAACGCCAGCTCAAAAATGCTCCCAAAACAATTGTTCAATTGTGTCAAGAATCGCAGGACATAACGCTATTCTTAGCACCGCGCATATTTCGGCGCAACATCTTTGACAAATGTTTATAGAATATAGCCAATCAAAACTTTGACGGACCAATCACAACCATTTTTAAATGGTAGTTTAAGTTTTTATAGGTTGATATTGAAATTCATTACCGTCATGCATTCAAGAGGGGCTGACACTTGTCAATTAAAATTCAGGACCGTTTTATAAAGGCGATTTAGTATGGCGTGTGGCTTCCATGTTTTATTTATTCGTAGGGTATGAAGATAACTACTTTTTTAATTTCGCTCTGGTCAGACGCCGGAGGACAACAGTGCGCTATCTGTAAACGGTGTTTGCACTTTTTTAGAGTTCCTTTGAAACTTGCAGTAATACTGAGGTCAAACAACTGATAACTGGAAAACTTTCAGGGTTAGGTAGGATACAGCTGCGTTTCATTTCATAAGAGCTTTTGTCAAAGAAATAAAGTTTTTGACCTGTTTTATGAAATTCTATGAGATTTTACTTCAGTAGAGCCATCATATTATATTAAGTAGGTACAGCTATCAAAATAATGCATTAAATAAAGGCTACTATTATTATTTAACGACGCTACGTAAATCGCTCGAAAAATGAGAAATTCTAAATCTCATTTTGTCATAATATTGCTCAAAGTGCATTTTCATATCGTCCTACAAAGGGGAAAACTATTGGGCCCTTCTAAGAAGGTTAATATTATAAACTATGAAGAAAATCTTATGAGCTGTTTTAAAGCGGCAATAAAGACCTTAAAATTGCTCTTTCCATAATGTTATCCCTTACAGGCGAGCAGACGTCTACAGACGTCGTGTTTATGTGCTATACAACAACTCGTCAGCCTCTGTAGCCTAGTTGGTAGTGACCCTGCCTACGAAGCTGGAGGTTCCGGGTTCGAATCCCGGCGAGGGCATTCTTTGTGTATTTATTTATCACAAATGTTTGTTCCTTGGTCATGGCTGTGTATGTATCTAAGTATCTATACGTATCTATCTATTATATATATCGTCGCCTGGTACCCACAACACAAGCCTTAATTGAGCTTACCGTGGGACTAGGTGGATTTGTGTAAGATGTCCCAAGATATTTATTTATTTATTATTATTATTTATTATTTAACTAGTATGAGCAAATTAGCATCAAAATTGTTGAGCAGACCAAATAATTCGTGTAGTTTTGAAAGTTGGTACGATTATTCCGTAAAGTGTCCAGATGAATATACTAAAGAAATCAGACCAAATAATTCGTGTAGTAGGTAAGATAGTAGTATGTAAGGTAAGTGTGGTAGGTAAGATTATTCCGTAAAGTGTCCATCCATAAGAATATACTAAAAGTCCCCGGGGGAGGGTGGGTGGAGGGGAAGAAAGGTTCCTTTTTCGACTTAATTTATTATAACTTCAAAACTTTTTAAAATATCCCTTTAGTAACTAGAACATAGCTTATAGTAAATTGAATGTAGATTATTAACGTAGAATGTAGGCCCCCCACAAGGTGGACTGATAACCTGGTGAAGGACGCAGGAGTCCGCTGGATGCGGGTGGCACAAGACCGGTCATGGCAATCTTTAGGGGAGGCCTATGTTCAGCAGTGGACGTCTTTCGGCTGATATGATGATGATGATGATGATGATGATGATGATGATGATGATGATGACAAAGGGACCTTTCCCCCCTCCTCCCGTCCCAGCTCCGGTCCCATCTCCGGGGACTTTTACTATATTCATATGGACACTTTACGCAATAATCGTACCAACTTTCAAAACTACACGAATTATTTGGTCTGATCTCTTTAATTTTCTCATACTAAACTTAATTTAAGTTTTTACCTAAAATGATTTATTGGCGTGTCTACAGTAATAGAATAGTCATAAAATGTCAAAATAATAAGAAGCAGATATTTGACAGAAATCACTTTTTCAACAAAATTGATTACATACTCGTAGTTACGTGTACCTACGCTTTTGGGTATAAATATGTTGAAATGTACTCGGGTATTTGCAGATTGATATTATTATACTTATCCCGTTTTTCGTAGATTGCTAAGGTGTACAAACACGTTATAATTTCAGAAGACGTTCAAAACTAGCAAGTTGTAAGCTGCGGTTTTCCAGAATTTCGAAGCACCGTCGCTGAATGCGAATCTTGTCAAAACAATAGCCTTACTATGAGGCGGCCGCGTATCTTCTGACTTTGTTCATTTTAATATTTTTGAATTTGTGGGTATAAATTTTCGGTTTTTCTACCCAGAATCAGTTAATTGTTGTGAAGATCATGAGGAAATGAAAAGATGATTTATCCTTGGCATGATGTGCGAAGAAAAGGTTTTGTCAGCCTCCGTAGCCTAGTTGGTAGTGACCCTGCCTACGAAGCTGGAGGTTCCGGGTTCGAATCCCGGCGAGGGCATTATTTGTGTATTTATTTATCACAAATATTTGTTCCTTGGTCATGGCTGTCTATGTATATAAGTAGCTATATGTATCTATCTATTATGTATATATCGTCGCCTAGTACCTGCATCACAAGCCTTAATTGAGCTTACCGTGGGACTAGGTTGATTTGTGTAAGATGTCCTAAGATATTTATTTATTTAATTAAGGCTTACCGTAAATCTTCGTAAGACTTCTTCATCGACTCTTACGACACCCACTTTTTCTGTGGGTGTCGTCGTAAGATTCGACTAAAGGACTGAAGTGTCATTATTGTCATTAACCATTTATTTCTCGAAGATGATGACGGGCAGCAGCGTCGTCATAGTGGACACACTACTGCGATCGCCAACCCGCTTGCCCAGCGTGGCGATTAAGGGCATTTACCTCCTAATGCGTCCGTACGCATAGGTACTTAATAGGAGAGGCCTTTGTCCAGCGGTGGAGTAATATAGGCTGATGATGGATGATGTTTATTTATGTGTGAATTTATTAACGATTGCTCACGCAGCGGTGGTGGCTCAGTGGTTTAGACATTTGTTTTTCAATCCGGACGTCGTGGGTTCAAATCCTGGCTCGTACCAATGAGTTTTTCCGAAACTTATGTACGTAATATCAGATGATATTTACCATTAGCTTTCGGTGAAGGAAAGCATCATGAGGAAACCTGCATACATCCGCGAAGAAATTTAAAGGTGTATGTGAAGTTCCCAACCCGCTTAGGGCCAGCGTGGGGACTATAGCCCAATCCTTCTCATATGAGAAGAGGCCTGTGCCCAGCAGTGGGACATTATATTCTATAAAATATTTTGTACACGCAGATATCTCATGGTAAGGCCATACAAGTCGCTCCAGCGAATAGAGATTAGGCGATGTTCCGTAGATTCGCAGATTGAATTTATTGGCTTAATCCCCATTTAGACGGTGCTAGAACTTGCATTGCGGTTTTAGTGGCATTGCGGCTATCAGTTATCAATATAACGTCCGCTGCCAACCAAATCTCACTATAAAAACTGTCACTACTCTTAGCAACCTCATATGTCAAGTATTGCATCAGAACTGAGATACGCTTTTTTTAAGTAGGTATTTGTTACTTGCATTCCTTTTTATTGCGTTCATTTTCATTATATTGAATTTATGGGTAAATTTTGGGTTATTTCTACTCCGAAACACAAGCTCTTTCGATCCCAAAAGTAAAAAATGTCCCTTAATACAAAATGTATCGAAAATGTTAACTAAATAGGAAAAAATCCGTGGGACCATTTTTTTTCTATTAGGATCGAAAGAATGGAATGGAAAACGAGAGAGGAGGCCTCTGCCTAGCAGTGGGATACATAATAGTAGGCAATTGAAAGAAATAAAAAAGGATTGAAAGAGCTTCCGAGTAGAAATAATCCAACCCATAAATTCAAAAATATGAAAATTTACACAATAAAAAGAAATGCACACTTAGTGTTTTGTTTGTCAACCGACGATAAATTATACTTACCTACTGCTTTTTACAGTTCCAAGGTAAAATACTAACTTTAAAAATAATAAATGAACTCAAAAAATGCAAATAAAAAAAATAAAAAACATGTATTTTTAATAACTTCTGGGTCACTCAAATGTACTTTATTTGTAGAGTTAGCAAAACGTATTACAGTCCACGGCTTATGTTTCACTCTGTATAATATCCTCATCGAATCCCGTATTCAAAACAATGTACCTTGACACTGTACCTATTGAAAACCTATACTACTCTAGAACCTTGTCAAAATACCATGTAGTACGGAGTTTCTTACAGTTTGATAAATAGTATCACTTTGGCATAGTTTACTTTAGTTTATTTATTAGTCTCGCAAACGACACATGGTACACTCGACCAATTGGAACCCTAGGCCACTCTAGAACCATGTCAAAATGAAAAGCCGTTTGAAATGTCTTACAATCTGATTGATAACGTTACTGGTTCCTGACATGGTTCCTGAGTGGCCTAGGGTTCCAATTGGTTGACTGTACATTCTAGGATTTTATATTGTGATTGTCAATTTCTTCAAGATAAAAAATATATTTAACGGGCATTGGAATATCATATTAAAATGTCAAATTCAAAAAAATCATAATACAAAAATAATAATAAAGGACATGCCTAATAATAAAATGTCAACAAAGTGCAATTATATAATATTAAATTAGTTATGGTCGTGGAACTCATTAACAAAATACAATGGATTATCCAATAAAAAGTTTCTAAGTCGACTCTTAAATTTAATATTACACGATTCGTCTTTGATGTCTGGGGGTAGTCGCTCATAAACTGTCGGACCGATGACGCGTGGATTTTTTTCTGCAAGTGCCATGCGACGTTGAACAGTTCTGAGGCGTCCTGTTGAGCGTATAAGTTTTCCAGACACGTTTACTTTCGTGAACGATGACAATGCATTTCTTACAAACATTAAAATTTCAAACGTAGTACGTCATAGTTCCTGAGTGTTCTAGGGTTGAACTGGTTGAACCGGTTGAAGAATGGTTGACAGTACGTTAGTCACTATGTTCCTTTCTGCCTCGCATTAGAACCATCTTGGTGAGTTGAGCGCACGGGGCCTCGACCAGCAGGAACAGTGCCGCAGATATCAGGAATGATGCAGAGATCACCATCACGAACATTTTCCACTGCAACAGTAAACAGAGGGTCTAAAGATGGAAAATTGTAAATTTAGCTGTCTCTGTCACTCCAATGATTCCTTCGTTAGAGAGGCAGAGACAGCCGCTACCGTGGACACCGAAGTTCGTAATTTTCGGGGGTTTATCTCTGGCACTCCTACGAAGGCGTCCTTATCCTTATGCCCCGGCCACGACATTGGTCTAAGGCGACCAGCGGCGAGCGAATCCATGAGTTGGAGCGGGGTGCCGATATGGGTACGAGAGGGAGCACCATACGTTTTCCGCTAAGCCGTTAAATATTCGCCTTAGACGGATGTCGTGGCCAAGGCGTTAGTGACACATAAAAATACCCGAAATTTGCGGATTTCGTAGTTCGCGGTGTGGCCGCTGATGCTAGAAACACCTAAAAAGAAGTTTACGATTTTCGAAGTTACGGAAACTCTGTGTAATACAGCGTGTATTTTTATATTACAGAGGAGTAATTTAGGGAAGACCCTAAGAAATAATGTATCTAAAGTTTTATTAAATTTCCGACACATTTTTTCATTACGAAATAATTCAGCATGCAATGTATCGCCATATAATTACAACTTCGCATATCACAGCTATCGATTGCTATCATATCAGGGATAAGCTCAATTAACAAGACCAAAAAACAAAACACTATACTATAACGTATTTATTACAAAATAATCGCACAAACAAATTCCCTCAAGCTACGGAGGCGATCAATGAACTTTTTAGATTATTGGAATGTTACTTACGAGCCCAAAGTTTGTCGCGACAACTGTGCTGGTCAAATTGCCGGCCATTAAGCTGATGATGACCAAGTGGACGAGGTACACTCCGTATGCCAGCCGTCGCAACACAGTAAACCCATGCCAGCTGAACACTCTGCTGAATAACCCTGTGGGAAAAACCAACCCCCAGTGTAACAACAGGCGTGCGGGGCGGCCATATTAAGGCCGTGGGTTTTCTGGTCGGCGACCGGCGACCGACGCGAGTCGATTGTTTTGTTCGCGAATGATAGAGGGTGGTTTCTCTGAAACGTCGCCGGCAGCGAGTAACCGACGACCTCACGTCCCCACGAAAACCCACGGCCTATCACTTCTTGATTAACGTTTCCTAACTTAGAATGCTTTTTAAAAATTTGAAACTGCTGTATAATTACATGGAAGGGTATTTCTCATCTAGATTTGTGAGTTTTCACAGCCATGTACAGATGTAGTGCAAAATCCTTTCTCTTCGGCTTTTCACGGAAATGCCCGAATTAATCTCCCTGTCTCAATTAGCTTCAGTGCAATGTTAAAGTCAAAGTCAAAGTCAAATAATACTTTATTCAAATTGGAATAGCAACAAACTCTTTTGAATCGTCTAGGTATTGAAACTACTTCCGGTTCGAACCCTACACCGCTGACCCAAGAAGAACCGGTAAGAAACTTGGCGGGAATTATTTTTTCAATCAATCATGGTACATCTTACAACTAACATGCATTAAAAAAAAAACATGAAATTGATTTTAAATAAATTGAAATAGAATAATAATAACAAGAGATGTAAAGTCTCTAAAAAGTCAGAACATTTATAAGTAATAATTTATAGAGAAGTAAAGGTTTCTCTCCGAATTGGTATATAATAATAACATTATATAATGCACGTTTGGAGATGTATAAGGTCTCCAAGCGTAAATTATCGTAATTGAATGTCATGACTTTAACAAATTAATAATTAAATCCTAAATTACTCCCACGGTGTTTTATCATTCATGTAGTCTTGTGTACTATAATAAGCTTTAGATATAAGTTTACGCTTTACAAAATTCTTAAATTTATTGACTGAAAATTCAGTAACATTTACTGGAAGTTTATTATAAAATCTTACACAATTACCCATGAATGATTTCCTTATTTTATGGAGCCGAGTGGCGGGTACTGCGAGCTTATGTTTGTTTCTAGTATTAATATTATGTATGTCACAATTTTTCCTAAAATTGATAATATTTTTATGTACATACATAATATTCTCATAGATGTATTGAGAATACAATGTCATTATATTAATAACCTTAAACTTATCTCTAAGTGAGTCTCTAGGGCTCATTTTATATATCGCTCGAATAGCCCTCTTCTGCAGAACAAAATAGTGTTAGTCTCTGAATTGGCAGCACTGCCCCATAATAAAATGCCATACGACATAATGCTATGAAAATAACTAAAATATACTAACCGAGCTGTGTCGACGTCAGTTAATTGACGGATCTTGCTCACTGCAAAAGCTGCAGAACTCAGTTTATTCGAGAGATTAGATATGTGAGGACCCCACTGAAGCTTAGACTCTAGTGTTATACCAAGAAAGACTGTACTTTCAACTATTTCCAATTCCTCACCTTTCACAAATATACTAGCCTGTTGATGCTTTACGTTACTTGTAACAAATTTAATACATTTAGTTTTTTCTCATTCAACATTAAGTTATTCATATTAAACCAGTTTACTACTTTAGAAATAGCATTGTTTACATCATTCCAAGCTTGTTGCTGTCGTTTGACTTTAAAAATAAGTGAGGTGTCGTCTGCAAACAATACTATGTCATGGTGGGTCTCTATGAGATGTGGCAAGTCATTTATGTAGATAAGGAAAAGGAAAGGCCCCAATATAGATCCCTGTGGTACACCCGTGGAGACCAATGACCCCGGCGATCGCTGTCCATTCACATCAACCCTTTGTATTCTACCGCGTAAATAAGATTCCAGTAAATTTAATGCTGATCCTCTAACTCCATAATGGTCTAGCTTCCTGATCAATGTTTCATGACAAACGCAGTCGAAGGCCTTGGACAAATCACAGAAGATACCTAAAGCATCTCGTGATTCCTCCCAGGCATCAAATATTTGTTTAATTAATTCGACACCAGCGTCAGATGTTGAGCGCCCCCGAGTAAAACCAAATTGCTTGTTATGCATTAAATTGTTTACGTTAAAGTGCTTAATTAATTGCGATAAAACTATTTTTTCAAAAATTTTGCTAAACGTTGGTAGCACAGATATAGGTCTAAAATTATTGGGGTCTGAAGTGCTACCGGATTTGAATAAAGGAGTTACTTTACTATGTTTCATAAGATCAGGAAACTCACCACAATCAACACAATGATTAAATATTACTACCAATTCAGGTGCTGCGATTTCAATAAGGGATTTGACGACATGAACAGAGACTCCCCAGAGGTCAGAAGTTTTCTTGACATTGATGGATTTAAATGACTTTATTACATCTGAGATTTGATCAATATATACTGAAGTTAATTGTTTCCGTGAAAAGCTGAAGAGAAAGGATTTTCCACTACGTCTGTACAGAAAGTTAACGTTACCTAAACTGAATTTATATTATTTATTTATTATTATTTATTTATTCATGAAAACACAATTACAAAATTTTACATAAACATTCAGTGCGCCAAACTGGAGTAACCAGTTTAATGGCAGTTTAATATATGTTTATGTATGAATAGATAGCGCGACGCAGGTGCAATGCTCGGACGCCGCGCCGTTTCACGTTTACGACGCCGCAACGTGGTCATGTGGCCGGGCCCTTATTATCAAAATACTGGACTTCCTAGAAATCCCTATCTTTTGAACACTTGTAGGTACCATGAGCTGCCGTCCATCTCACTTGCACTCGCGTATTGGTATGGCTACGGGGCGTTTATGCTAAATGTTACATACGCCACTTGGTACAAAGATATAATTAGACTAGTCCACAGCAATAATTTTTAAAAGTGAACATATACCTAAGCAAGTAAAAAACGACATACCCTCAACATTCACAATAGTGAATAATATGTGACAGCCCGTTAACAATCCGTAGAGGAATTTGACAGCGCTAGCATAGATGGCGCGAGTGATCAGCGGCGCACGCGGTTCAGTGTAGAACACCGAACCAGTCAGAAGGAGCGCAACTATCGCTGGGACCAGAAGCATGCTCACCACACGATACTTCTGAGGAAAGAAAACGGTTAACTAGATTAGTAAGCTCAAACTTCTGTACCTACCAAGATAATACAACTTTACAGAAAACGCAATTTTGTGCCTAACAGCCCGGCCCAGGCAGAGACACGCGCGGCAAGCGTTCATTGCGCGGTCGACATGAGGAAAGCTCGGTGGTTAGTTGGGATCACACGCAATGATTAGGAAAAACGCTTTCCGCGCCGCAATAATAATAATAATAATAACCCCCCAAAGGGATCACCTTGCCGTGGTGGGCGGGCTTACGGGTAGATGATACTGCTAAAAAACAGGTCGAAACACCTAGACCACACCCCATTTAGGGAGGTACAAAAATATTTGCCAATGTCATCTAGGCTTACTCTTCCCAAACCAAGATCCCAACTATCCTATCCTTTCTTCTTCTTCCCTTCTGTTCTTCTTCTTTCCTTAGTAGATATAGTTATGCAGTTAAGATCTAGAAAACTACGTCCAGGGCCGCTGCCCGAGGGCAATCGTCGGGGCGCATCTGGAGCCGTTGCTGGATGCCACAGCATGCGATCCAACGGCGATGCGGAGTTGAGCAGGCGGGCTCCCATCGAACAATCTATTACAGCCGGTCATCGGGAGCTGAGCAGGCGGGCCACCGATGTTGAAGCTACAGCCGATTTAGGGGATGCCACAGAGGCTATCTCACACCCCTCTTCACCGGTTTCATCGCTTCAAAGTTTGTTTCATTCACCCAACTCGTCTTATTCTGATAATTATTTCCCACCACAGTCACCCACATTATCATCATCAACTTCTGCGATGTCTGTAGATGTTGTGCAGGAGGCACAAGCCGTTAACACTGCACCCACTACAAATACGACACGTACGCGAAAAAAGTGGACCGAAGAAATGAATAGGTTTATCTGGCGTACATACTTAATAACTAGCAATTTAGAAACACTTAAACGGGGTTTTTTAGAACAATTACATTTACAGTTTATACACCAATTCCCAGAGATGGATGCTTCAAGGCAAAGAGTAGGAGATCAACGACGAGCCATAGTTAGTAACAAATTATTACCACAGACAACCTTAAATGAAATCCGTACAGAAGTCGAAGACTATTTAAAGAGGGCTAACAATTTGAACCAGGCTAATACGAGCAGTACCACACCATCGTTAGACCAATCTCAAACACCGCTCACTTTAACAGGAGCACGAATGGCATGGTCATCAGATGTGAATGAGATGATCATACGATTTTATTTTGAAGTCACTGAATTAGAGGCAAACATGACTGCATATAGGAAAAAGTTATATGAAAAATTTATTTGTCACTTTCCACATTTATCACATCTGTCAGAGCAGCGTATATCTGACCAAAGGAGGGCCATAGTCAATAATAAACTGTTGAGTCCTGCCAAAATTGAGGCCATAAAGGTACAAGTTAGAAATGAGGCAAATAGTTTTAGCTCAACAATAAATGTTACAACGCATAATTCGTTCAGTGATTTAGACACAGTACCAATACCTGAGCAAAACGACGATAACGAGACACAACTAGACCAACCAGTAGTACATAGCAATAGATCTAAAACAAATGAACAACATAGACTAAATGACTTTAATATAGATGAAGAAAAGATTCAAACACAATTTAAATGTAATTTAGACAAATTTAAGAATATAGACCCAACAAAAAAGCCACATATTCCCAAACTTAAAATATCCCGGAAGTTGACAGCTACAGTAAACTATTTGAATAATACTGTTATCCCTCAATACCTTTCACAAGAATTAGAGTTTAACTCATTTCAAAACCTAATTTACACAGCAGCGTATACAACAGCTTCATGTGTTGGAGTCAAACTAGATAGACCCGCGAGCTCTGGCAATAAAAGAAAATCAGGGAAACCAAACTGGCAAATAAGACTAGAGTCAAAAATTTCCAAATACAGGGCAGATATAGGGCGCCTTACGCAATACATTCGAGGAAATAGATCTAGAAAGGTAGTTTTAGCAATAGAAACAATAAAATCTACTTATCATACACACGCTACTTATGAAAACCCTAATACTGAACCTGAACATTTTCTGGATACCCTCAAACAAAAATTAAACACCGCATCTAACAGACTCAAAAGATACTTAGTATGCACGGAAAGAAAATCACAAAATGCACTTTTCTTAAATAATGAAAGCAGTTTCTATAGAAAATTTTCTACCAATGATTCGCGTTTAGAGCAACATAGTGAAGCACTTTCGATGGACTCGCTGCATAAATACTGGGTAGATATATGGGGTAGGCCGATTGAACACAACCATAATGCAGTTTGGATCAACAATAGAATGGGTGAAACCCAACCAAACATTCCAACAATGGACTTTGAGCACATACCAATAGGCACATTTGTTCAGGTAATTAAGCGCACACATAATTGGAAATCCCCAGGGACAGACAATATTCATAATTTCTGGTATAAAAAACTTACTTGCACACAACCACTGCTTCATCAATTTATAAACCAATTTATACAAAGTCCCGAAACTATGCCATCCTATATCACACAAGGTCGTACCTACTTACTGCCCAAGGCCAGTGATATTACAAATCCCTCAAATTACCGCCCAATTACCTGCCTACAAACAATTTACAAAATTATAACTGCCTGCATCAGCGAAAGCATATATGACCATTTAGCGCAGCACAACTTACTAAAAGAACAGCAAAAGGGGTGCAGAAAACACAGCCAAGGGTGTAAGGAACAATTGATTATAGACACCGTAGCTATGAAACAGGCATTTAAAAGGAAACGGGACATACACTTCATGTACATAGATTATAGAAAGGCGTTCGACTCTGTACCCCACAGCTGGCTCCTTTACATTCTAGGTCACTACAATATTCACCCTAATATAATACAGTTTCTACAAACTACTATGAAAACATGGCAAACCACCCTTACTACGAAACAAGACGGCATTTCAATGACATCAGAACCAATTAATATCAAGAGAGGGATTTTTCAGGGGGATGCGTTAAGTCCATTGTGGTTTTGTATGGCCTTAAACCCACTTTCTGAACTGCTTGATGAAGTAGACATAGGGTTCACACTCAAATATAGTTATAACAACCACACATTGTCTCACCTTATGTATGTGGACGACATTAAACTTTTCGCAGATGACATAGAAAAACTTTTTCGATTGGCAGACATAACGCAAGAATTTTCTAAAGACATTGGTATGCAATTCGGCATTGATAAATGCAAAATTTACTCCATTCATAAAGGACAGCTACAAAATAATACATACACACTAGAAACAGGAGAACAAATACAACACATGAACGAAACAGATACTTACAAATATTTAGGATTCCATCAAGCGAGACAGATACAACAGAAACAGACAAAATTTGAACTTACCCGAAAATTCAAACATAGACTTAATGCTATACTTAAATCCTACCTTAACTCCCGCAATACTATAAAAGCCATCAATACGTATGCAATACCAGTCCTTACGTACTCGTTTGGTATTATAAGTTGGTCGCAAACAGACTTAAAAAACCTGCAACGCACGATTAATATATCTTTGACTAGACATAGAAAGCACCATCCAAAATCCTGTACCCAACGACTTACTTTACCACGGCAAAAAGGAGGAAGAGGCCTAATAGACGTAAAAAACCTACACAATAAACAAATTACTACGCTCAGACATTACTTCCATGCTAAAGCTGAACAGTCACCATTGCACTCACACACAGTTGAAATAGATGTCCGATACACACCACTAAATCTTCAAGACAGAACCATTCAGAATAATGAGAAAATCATAAGTTCCGAGCAAAAGACAACTGAATGGAGCCAGAAGGCGCTACACGGAAGACACCGAACAGACCTCAACCAAGCGTTTGTTGATGAAATATCATCAAACTCTTGGCTGAAAAGAGGTGAGCTTTTTCCAGAGACCGAAGCCTTTATGATGGCAATACAAGACCAGGTTATTGCGACTCGGAACTACCGGAAGCACATCACGAAAGAATTAGCCCAACAAAGTGACACGTGTAGACACTGCAATAGTGCCCCAGAAACAATCCAACACATTACAGGAGCATGCAAAGCCATAGTACAAACCGATTACAAACACCGCCATGACCAAGTTGCCGCCATCATTCATCAGTACTTAGCTCATAAATACAAATTCCTAGATATCCAACTACCATATTATAAATACAACCCTAACACAGTACACGAAAATAGACAATACAAACTGTATTGGGACCGGACTATTATTACTGATAGAACCATACATTTTAACAGGCCTGACATAACATTCCATGACAAAAATACAAAGACGATTTATATAATTGACATTGCTATCCCAAATACGCATAATATCCAAAGTACGATTAATGAGAAACTTTCTAAATATAAGGACCTAGCTATAGAACTTAAGCGCCAATGGCGCGCCCAAACAGTACACATTGTCCCCATAGTAGTGTCAACAACAGGAGTAGTCCCTAAAACATTAAAAAATAGCCTAGATATTCTACACGTCCCGACCTACATAACGCACTCTCTACAAAAAGCGACAATTTTAAATACTTGTCGACTAACAAGAAAATTTTTAACCTCATCGACAATCACAGAAAACCAACAGTAAGCTATTCATTGTATTATTATACTTGGCTACGGCCCGTATAATAAACGTGAAACCCCCTAAAAAGGAGAAATTTTAAAAATATAAATATAATAATAATAATAAAATATTTATTGTTTCACAAAAACATTTTACAGTAGGTATAACACTTTTTAGACAAAAATATGTAATATATTAGCATGTTAATTCACGTTGATACTTGTAATAGGGAAAACCCTGTGCTACAAGCATCAGCTACCTTCCAGCTTGTCTGTATAGCATACTAGACTACTAGTTCAAAGTGATTTTTTTTTATTTAAGTAATATTATATGTATAATAATAGGATTACGAGGTAAGAAAAGCAATACTATTTAACAGAATATAAAACTATGCATTAGGTAATTGAACTTATTCATAGATATAAGAAACAAGAAACGACCATTTCAATATGTGTGTGTGTGTGTGTGTGTGTGATTGTGTGTGTGTGTGATTATGTATGTGTGTGTTTTGTGTGTGTATGTCAAAATCAAGATATAGGGCACAAAAGATTTTCCGTCTCGTCATAATTGAGCTTTAGCAACCATGATATCACGTCATGTTTACAAGCATAATTGTTTTTATGTACAATATTTATACACCTATTTACCTTGTTGTACAAGAAGGACCCCAGAAAGTAAAAGAATCGTCTACTAAATGCCGTCCTGCAAGTGACATTACGATGTATGAGGTAGTTGCGTCCACTTCTTTGGCTAACAGTCACTGACGATGCAGCAGTATGAATTTCAGCGTGTTGTTTTGCTATAATTTTTTGTATAAACAGTTGACGCACTGTGGCAACCATACACAGTTTGTATAGATCGTCGGTAGGGTAACGAAATGGTTTGTTATAGCTAACCTTCAAGAGTGCCCGTTGTGCACGTTCTACTGTAATAAGGTAGCTTTTAGACGCTCCACCCCAAGATACAATGCAATACTCCAAGAGTGATTGGCATAGTGCATAGTAAACCATTTTAATTATGTTGTTGTCAGCTACATGTCTTAAGTTTTTAAAGACAAAGATTAATTTACGCACTCTTCCGGAAAGTGCTTCGATATGCGGCCTAAAAGTAAGTCTATCATCGAGTATACTGCCGTGCAATTCCTAAACCACAGTAACTGCCAATTTTCCGATTTTTGGTTTATTGGTGATCTATAATCAGCAAATCAAAACGCATAATCCCAATCGATCGGCTTTTAATTTGGAAAACTGGAACATGGAAACTCGAAACCCCAAAAGCAGTAAGTGAGTAGTTTTTCCTGCACAATGCAATATAAAACGCAGTAAAATGGTCTACGGCTACGGTTTTTGGGCTGATACTGACTAAAACGCAGTACATTAGTAGATTCTCATGATTTTTAGCATGTAAACTCATAGTATCTCGTTTATAAAGAAACTAATTAAAACACAGTATACAATTTTTATGCTAAAAGTGTTGTACTGCGTTTCCAGTTTCATAGATTAATAAGCATAATTACTAGTTAAGACGCAGTAGGAATAGAATAACGATATTTAAAGTGGTACACTACTGTTCAAATAAGTATCGTATTGCCATCTAAACTGCAGTAACAAATTCATTCATGTACAGATTATGCTGTATGTTGTATTACTTTCAATAGCAATTATACTAGCTAAAAGACAGTAGCACCCCAAGGGGCTGCAGTTTAGGCAGTATTTTTATGTTATTTGACTATTTTAACTGCATTTAGACGTTTATTTTAAGTGGCAAATGCGAGTTACGAGTAGTTCCATCTCGGATGTCCCTTGAAGAGAGCTTATAGTGATATCCTTAGAATATCCTGTTTAAGGTAGTAAAATAATTCTTGACCTGTTTACAAATTAAAACAACCAAGGTGTCGTCTGTTGATAACCGAATAAAAACTTATATAGTTAAACAAATAAAGGTATTATTACCTAATTATTAGGTTCTTGAAAGACAATTATACGAATACCGCCAATACGGGTCATTAATCGAGTATTTAGAAATTTACCTGTTTTGGGATTCGATACGATTGCTACATACTTTTTGGTTTAAGTTTCTTATACGGTAATTTCAGATGCATTTAAAATTTTTCTTTATGATAGTTTAAATTCAAAGCTAAACATAAAATATAAATATATGCTATAACATAAAATGTAAATTCTTAATAATTTCTTTAATGAATTGCGACATAAAATATATACGGTACTTATTATTAAATTAGTCATGGATATTTAAGGGACGTTAATTATCATCAAAACAATGAACTTTTACTAAAAATTAAAAAAAAAACATTTACCGAACAAAAAAGAACATTATAATTTATTTTCTAAATAATCATCCCCTATGAAATATCCTGCAAAGATTTTTGTTTAACACTGTCTGTCATGGCCTTATTAAAGGCCTCCACAAACCGGCCGGCGGTTCTAGAATTATGACTAAAGAGGTTTCATTTCTTTATCTTATTAACAGGGTGCTTTAACGAAGCAAATTTGTTTCCTAGTTTTCTCCAAAAAAACATAACAAAACCTATAACGTGTCATACATAAATATATTGCAGGTGGAGCGGAGTACTATTGTAGTAATAGATCATAATTAATGACAATTTATTCTTTAATAGGGTTTTGCATTATAATATACAGTATTCTAAAGACTTTTTGATTTATTACTGACACGAATACGTAAGAAATTATATTTATTAAAATTAATCGTAGAAGTGCTACGCCATAATCAGTCGTGACCTTACTCATTGAAATCAATGTAAGGCTAAATATAATGTGCCATTTGCTATGACTACAACCGATAATGGTACCTAAAGTTGATTGTTATTTCATTGCTTAAGAAAATATGGTAATAACCTTAATTTTTGTTATTTTTTGTATTATTGACGACAAATCCCTAAATAAACTGCGTTTTCCAAGTAACTTTTAAATCGTTTTTTTACTTCCTTCTGTGTCTCACATTGGCATGAAACTTGGTAAGCGTGTTTGAATATCTTAATAATAAAATGATGTAATGCTGTTACAAAGTTTTGTTGTATTTTAATTACTTTATTTAAAAAAAACTATATTTTACTGCTATGAATGAAGTTCGTAGCACGAAAATTCAATCAAAATACTAGTTAAATTACAGTACACTAGTCCCTTTTACTGCAGTTTAACCTGTAAAATGCCACCTATCTCTATAAAGCACGCAAAATGTGTGCAGTAAGTGGTCATTTTACTGTGTCTTAATTAGTAATTGTTATATTTTTCCATGTTTTTAAAAGCGCAGTACAAACACAGAATTTTGAAAAAACCACATTATTAATTTTAGAAAATGCACAAGCACGTATTTTTTAATTTATCATATTGTATGATTTTAATACTTCATTTTGGACAAAATAAAATCTCAATAACTATCAAATCTTGGAAAATATATTACTTTAAAACTGTTTTTTGCTATTATCTCAAAATCAACTTTTGTCAGTTACTGTGGTTTAGGAATTGCACGGCAGTATAACACCCAGGTATTTAATCGTTTTAGTTTTTGCAAGCAAGGGACATGTACAATCATCCTTTCTGTTATCATGTGTATGTGCAGTTATTGAAAATTCTTCAGATAGCCTAGAACCTGTATCAGTAATAGAAAAGATTAAGTATTTCGATTTATCTACATTGAGTGATAGTGAGTTTTTTGCTAAACATAAATTTACTTTATTAAAACCTTCCTGCGCCTTGTTAAATGTCTCCTGCCATGTGTTACCGCTTATTACGAGCGCAGTATCGTCAGCAAAAGCAATCACTTTACCATTCGGTATACTGAGGTTACACATCTCATTGACGTATATCAGGAACAGTGTAGGACCTAGTATACTGCCCTGTGGGACACCGTATTCGACCTCGAGTTCACTGCTTACACGTTCGCCTATTTTTACACTCTGTGTGCGATTTTTTAAATAACTTTGAAATAAATTAAGCTGATTTCCCCTGACGCCAATTTCCTCCAATTTATCCACAAGTCTCGGAATAGACACAGTATCAAATGCTTTCGCTAAGTCTAAAAATATAGCTAAGCACTTTTTCCCCTGGTCTAAGGCTGTAACTACGTGGTTGGTAAGATCATGAACCGCATCACTAGTAGATTTATTATTTCGAAATCCAAACTGCCTATCTGACAATAGTTTATTATTTTCTAAAAAGTTTTTGAGATGTTTGTTCATTATCTTCTCCAGTATTTTTGACAATGCCGGCAATATAGAAATAGGGCGATAGTTACTGACCTGGTGTTTGGTCCCTGACTTGTGAATAGGAAGAATAATCGCTCTTTTTAAAGCATCCGGAAATACGCCAGTTGACAAGCATAGATTAAAAATAAAAGTTAACGGGGTTAATAGTATATCTTTGTGCGCTTTCAGAAAACTAGCTGAAATTCCATCAACACCCGCGGCACAATCAGATCGAAGGGAGTTTAAAAGGGTTTCAATTTCAAATTCGTCAGTTTCCAATATAACTAAGGACTTGGGGGCGTGTACGTTATTATAACTATTTCCTACTTGTGGGATATTCTTAAAGTTTGACGCCAATTTTTTTCCTACGTTTACAAAATAGTTATTAACATGAGATAAGGACTCTGATGGAGTTTGTTTAATGTTAAGAAGCTCATCGGCTGTAGAATTTGTTTTAGCAGTATGTGTAATTTCTTTTATAGTACGCCATAGTTTCTTTGTGTTTTTACCGGCTTTATGCAGTTTTTCCCGCTCATATTGGATTTTCAAACTTTTAAGTAAGTTATTACAGAAGTTACGATATCTTTTATATGTTGTCCCGAGCACTACATTTTGCGGAGCCGTCCTAAAACTTTTGTACATTCTGTCTCTTGTCCGCATGCATCTTAGCAAGCCTGGTGTTATCCATGGTTTTAGAATGCGTAGCCTGTGGGGGATGACGTATGTTTTGGTGTTAATTAATATTTCTTTGTTAATTGAATTTATGAAATAATTAAGGGCTAAGTTTGCATCTGTGGCTTCATAGACGTAGGTGAAATCAATATTTTTAATAGCAGTTGATAATTCCGAGTGGTCAATTGTGGTTTTAAATTTGCAAGTTGTAGATATTTTTGATTTATTTAAGAAGAGAAGTACAGCTTTATGATCTGTCACAGTTGAATTTAGAACTAATGTGGTTGCTTCCCTTTTAGTTTTTAACATTATGTGGTCTAGATTTGTTTTGTCATGTGTAGCAATATTGTGTCCTGGCAGAAATCCGTGGCTGGCTAACAAGTTCAAGTACTCGGCGCTGTTAGGATCACAGTTACTCTCAAGTATGTCTATGTTAATGTCCCCAGTAAGCACAACGGTATTAAACGATTTATTTTTTGTAAGTATTTGGTCTAGCGAGCGAAGGAAAGAAGTAGTGTCTCTGTTAGAGGGAGGTCGATAAACAGCTATGATACAGATGTCATTTCCCAACTGAACTGTAATACAGCTAGCGTCAGGAAAATCTGGTTCGGTAATTGTTGCATTGTTAATATTACTTCGAATGTATATTACTACTCCATCGTTTTGATTCCGATTTACTTTAGTAGAATGACAAATATATCCATCCATATTAGGGATGTATGGATTGCATTGTAGCCAGCACTCTGTGAAAATTACTACATCATTACTTATATTGGTTCTTGATAAAAGTGTATGGAAGCTTGAAATATTCGCAGAGATGCTACGTATATTTTGCGTAATAATATTTAGTGAACAAGAATTAGAAGATGTATCAATATGAGTTCTGCAGTCTTCGGGGTCACAAGAAAAGGATGAAGAGACTTGTAGATTATCTAAATTGATTGTATTATTTAATGAATCGCCTTTTAATATATTTATTACATTGTGTCTGTCGGTTTGCGTTTTTTTTTATACCTTTACTTTTGTTATACAAGGTTGTAGTTTGCTGGATGAATATAAATGTGGGGTATACGAGTATGCAAGTTGACGTGAAAAGCATAAATAATACGAGAACAACATGGAGACATAATTGAGAGTACATAATGTTAAGTACTTGATAATAATAAGGTATGTAAGTGTATTGTGTAAATTGAGAATGAAATGGTTCAATAATTATTGTAAAATATGCGATGTGTGTATATGGCGTTGGTCGAAACGAGTGTATTTCATGCAGTACATAATAAAAATAAAGACATAATTTTAAATGAATTAAGCTAGTAATTAAAATTAACGAGGTTAGTCAAACATTATTCCGTAGTTTGAGTAGATCAGCTTCATGTTCAATGCGTATCGGTTTATGACCCTCTGCTTTACGCAGGTATACAATTCCTTTAGATGTCCATCGGTGTTCATATTGATTATCACGGGCAAACTCTCGGGCCAAAAAGAATAATCTTTGGTTCCTTGCTGTCAACGTTTCAGAAATGTAGACTGCTCTTACAGGACCGTCAATTTTTAGGTGAGATGTATTTAGTTTTTCTCCCTTTGGCTTTGTCTTATTGAATTCTTTTACATTGTCTAGCAATTTTTCTTTCATAAACACGCTATTGAAATCAACAATAATCGGTTTCATTTCTCCTTTGGCTGAGTTTATTCTGTAAGCATCACGTAGGTCACCATCCTGTAAGTTCAAATTTACAGTCCTTGCTACATCTTTGACGATCTCCAGCAGTTGGTTCTTGGTTTCCATCTTTCTACCATCTCGTGTATCGATCTTAGGAATATTTCTGATTTCTATTCCCGACATACGGGCCCGCCGCTCCATACCTTCGACTTTACTTTCCAGCTCCGATATGTAGTTCTTGTCCTTTTTTCGCTCTTCCTCAAGTTCCTGCAGCCTGTCCATTACATTGTCATATTTATCTGACATAAATTGCAAGTTAGTTTCCAAACCATTTTTAATTTCATCTCTAAGTTCGTTAAATCGACTTTCGACTTTCACTGAGAGCGAAGCAAATAATGATCTCATTTCTTTACCCAGCTCTTCGAGTCCATCATGATCACGTTTCCTTTTCGGTCGCAAGGTGACGTTATCACTTGCTCCACTCTTTTCTGACGTGTCTGAATCGTACTTTGAGAATAACGATCCCGTTTGTCCTGTTTCTAATGCGCCGTCATGTTGCACCATCGGCATCGGCGTCAACACCGCCCCGGCAGAGGCTGCGATGGATGAGGAGGCGGCCTGCGTCCCGGCGGGGGCCTCGAGGGGTGCGGGGATTCGAAGCGCGGGGGTCTGACGCGAGGACGGGGGACTGTGCTGGGTCGACATGTTATACGCTACTAAGTACCAGGAGCGCAGGAGATAATAAGAGCGTACCTTACACACGTAGTACGAAGTTACAGGAGGGGTCAACTTAGATTTACGGCGATCGAGAGTTTCATACAAATTGACGTTCCGTCCAGTATAAATAGATCTCTGTTGATATGCGTCGCCGTTCTTGAGAGAACTATATCTGTCCTTTTTTCTCTTGTAAGTTGGGCCGTAGCGTAGCAGAGTTAATGTTCAATTTAGGTATCTTACTTAGTTTGCGCGGCTAGATGATCTTGATCCTGTTGACTTATGCACTCCTAATATTTTGAATGAATTAATTCGTTTGAAATTTACTATTTTCACTTATTTTAATGTGATTTATTAATATCATCTGACACGTCTTTGCTCAACCGAGGTCCGAGGGGAAGGGGCAATACACCCGTGTTTTCGGCCGAGCTGTAAATTTGGCTACGGGCATTCTTGAGCCACAAAAATGATAGAAATTAGGTTTTAAGTATTTATATTCTTTTTTAGAGTTCTGTATATCCGTCTGTCCGACCGAAAAGCCGGCTTTGAATAGCTACAGAACCTACACTGAGCATGGCCCGAGTTGCCGGTTTTTTTTAAATATTAATAGTATATTTCATTTTGACATCTTCAAATCAAGCGCATCGAAAAAACAATTTATTAAATAAAACCTTTATTCTCTTGACCCCTTTGTCGTTCTGCTTCAAATTAAATACGACGTGCGCAAGCGCAAGTCCAAGCCCGTAGCAAACGAGATTGGTGTGGCCACGTTTGTATAGCTTATTGAACCAATCCGACTCAGCAAATCCCCTGAGAGCCACCCTGAAACATAAAGCCCATTAATAAATACCATGCCGTATGGTGACGGCTGTAAGAATACATTTGTTACCACCCCAACTCTTCCCACGGGTGTCGTAAGAGCGGACTAAGGGATTGAAGTGTCGCTGACCATTATTTGATACTCGTAGAAGATTGATGATGCAGCAGCGTCATCATAGTGAACGCATAACTGCGATCGCACAATCCGCTTTCCCAGAGTGGCGATTATAGGTAGGTCTTTATTTACCTCCTAATGCGTACCTATATACGCATAGTTAATTGGAGGGGCTAGACTGATATAAATGATGATGATGAAATACCATGGGACAATCGTACACAAGTCAACCTAGTCCCAAGCGAAGCTGAATTAAGGCTTGTATAGTGGGTTTTCAGCCACGATAAATATAAAAAAATACCTAGTAGATATATGTATCTACTAGGTATATTTTTATATTTACCGTCGAAATTGATATCGAAAACCCAAATGTGTACAGACGCCACAATACGAGAGTGATCGAAACAAAACAACAACTTGATAGTTGAGTTTTTCTTTATTTTTTCTTATCACTGTGTTATTAACAACTACAACTTACATCATAATTTTTTGTCTTACTTGTATATTAAGTTGATATTTGTACATCAGGAAACTACGGTCTGTACGGACTGTGGTAAAAAAATTTGTATCTTTTAACTCAGGCACTCAAATATTATTTTTTTTAAGATGTTTGTTTCAAAATGAAAAAAAACTTACTCTGGCGATGGAATAGGCATTGGGTCGATGTCATAGAAGTACACAGTGGCTGCGGGTGTGACCACGCCGATTATAATGACAAGGCCAATAGCAGCCTGTCGAACCTTGACGCTCTTTAAGAGAAAGAAAATGGCGAGACCCATTACCGTGAGTTGCATATCCACTGGTAAATACCTGAAAAAAAAATATAATGGAAAAAAAACGAATGCCACTTTAAAACGAATCATATCGTAACAAACATTACATAATCGTATTACTACATATCGCACGTTTACTGGAACAACTTGACATATCATCGGGGTCAGTGCAATACCGCGTAACTAACAAATTCAATTAGGCTCAATTTGAGTGCCACCCCAACTCCTGCGGGTGTCGTAAGAGTCGACTAAGGGATTGAAGTGTCATTGACCATTATTTGATAAAAGACTGATGATGGGCAGCAGCGTCATCATAGTGGACACATTACTGCGATCGCCAATGCGCTTGCCCAGCGTGGCGATTATGGGTATTTACCTCCTAATGCGTTTATACGCATAGTTAATAGGAGAGGCCTACGTCCAGCAGTAGACTATCATAGGCTGATGATGATGATGATGATAATGATGATGATGATGATGATGAGTGTCAATTGTTTAATATTTGCATGCTGCTTTGGTAGTTACGCGGTATTGCACTATCCCCGACGTTATCTCAAATATCTATAGATTTAACTATGTGACGTTGTTCCGGCAAACGGTATAATATTACAACGCGGAAGAACCACTGTCTATTGCCTCTTCGCGTTAAAATCACTGTACCGATTTTTTTGAAATTCAGCATGGAGATAGTTTGCCACCCGAAAAAAATATTGGAACCATACTAAAAGAACGTTATTAGAAAACAAAAATCAGCACTTTCAAAACACAATCTTGGTCTTATCAAGTTATCAGTCACCAACTTATAACCTTAAACCATCAGTTCACATACATTTCTAGGTTAAATTATTTGTATTAACATAAAAATAAACCTATGAACATATTTCACGATATGTATCAAAGACGTCAAATGCCAAAGTCAGCCTCATTTGTTTACTTTTTTTTGTTTTCTCGGTAGAAAAAACATAAACACAATTGACACTCAAATTGACCCTAATTGAATTTGTTAGTTACGCGGTTTTGCACTATCCCCGACGATATAATATGTCTATGAAATTATTTTTTAAAGAATTAAATAAATTCTTACCAGGAAGGTAACATGCAACGTGAGTTTACGTCAAAATAGTTTTGAATGTAAAGAAGATGAAGCCACCAATCCCGGCGACAATCTGATGTTTCTCTTTCTATGATCACCTGCAACCAATAAAGACCAGGGGAGTTACCATGACTTCAATGCATATTTAAATATTTATCAAACGAGTGACTCACGTAATTTAGGTCGATAATTGCTCGACATGTTTCGATCCATTTAGAGGATCCTCATCATGGAGTATCCGCGACCAAAGCCCGACGTGTACTGCGGGTGAGGCGAAGGAGGAAAACTACCCTCATTGTCACTTTTGTCGAAAAGCGGGTTGCACACAACACTCACTACGTCACTAGGCAATAAGGGTCCCCTCAGCGCTGCCCGCGGGCAGCACCCGCTCTAGCAGAGCGCAAGCCCGCAGTACACGTCGGGCTTTAGTCGCGGATACTCTATGATGAGGATCCTCTAAACATGTCGAGCAATTATCGACTTAAATTACGTGAGTAACCCGTTTGATAAATATTTAAGTATGTTTGAGTCTCACGTTAGTTATAATTCTAAAACCTCTTCAATGCGTTTCAGCTTAGGTTGGGCTTGTCAGTTTTTGACAGTTATTCTATGGAATCGACACATGGCGATTCAGTTTAGGCCCTAAACTTAGAACGTACTAACAAGTACTTACCTTCCAAAACGGTCCTTCACCCATATGTCGCATCCATGTAGCTATGAAAAAAATCACGAACGCGTAAAGCGGAGTTAACCTGGAAATACATTTTTTTTTTTGTATTTATGTTAAAAATTGTATAATTATATTATTTGCAGTGATTGGACAATTTGAGCATGTCTCCAAGGTTGCTTAAATTAAATCAATTTCTTGCAGTTTAATTTCGATTCAAGATATTTAATTTTTCATAGTCACCTGTATAAAAAAATATTAATATTTGTAGTCATGTCCATATTACTGCAAATAATGACTCAAATTTGTAAAATTTTTGGTTATTAAACTGCAGTCGCCATCAGATATCGTAGTAAAAATATCTGAACACGCCTCACGCCTCTATCATTATGACAATAAAAGCGCGTTCAGATATTTTTGAACGCTCCGGAATTCCGGACGCTACGATATATGTGATGGCCACTGTCCTAACCATGAATGAAATTCAAAGTTTTTTGTAAAGTCCCAACCCCCTTTGGGCTAAATTGGGGACTAAAGCCAATTTCTCTTTTTAAGGTTAGGAGACCTGTTTCCACGTTTTGCTGACCCACATGACACCAATAAGAATACAATTCCATCACGCTTCCATTGAAAAAAGAGAAATTATTAATGATGTCAAGTTTTCAAACATAAAGTCATCATTTATTTATTTATTTATTTTTTAATACATCTACAACTAACAGCTAACAAGCCAAAGCGTTACAGATGGTAAGATAAAAACACTAAGCAATAATAAATTGATCAGTACAAGAAGCTTATGTTAAAAATAACATACATAATTATCACATTTACGAGTATGTTACTGTTTCATAAGAACGCAAGAATTCTTTTTTAAGTTTGTCAAGGTTGTCCGCGAACAAATCGGAGCCTGGTGCAAAAAATAAAAAATTAAGTAGGTACCTTAGCCACCTGGAAAATACAGCCTTAAGAAGATTATTCCAACCAAAAAACGTTTGATTCTTCTCCGCTAGTAGAAGATTAAAACCAAGCAGAAATGCGGAAATTAAGAAAAACGTTTGTATTGAATGCGTTCCATTGTAGACAAATTGACCTGCTGCGCTACCATATGACTGAAATAGATAAACTTCAATTGATACATATAGAAAAAAATCGCATTTATTTTGTATCATACGACGTGTTTAAGTACAGATTGGCCCTCTGAACTTTCAACCTGAGAAAATAAATGTCTTGGGATTCTTGGGGCATCTTACACAAGTCAACCTAGTACCACAGTAAGCTCAATAAAGGCTTGTGATGTGGGCACCAAGCGACGATTTAATAAATATATACTTAAATACATAGGCAGCCTCATGGCTCATGTGTTCGTTGGTCATCGAAGGAACAAATAACTGAGATAAATAAATACACAAATAATGCCCTCGCCGGGATTCGAACCCGGAACCTCCAGCTTCGTAGGCAAGGTCACAAGCAACTATGCTACGAAGGGTAAAAAAGTGATATTTAATACCATCTTTGTTCGTGTAGGTATCCAAGAAAGTAAATTTCCTTCTATACACATTTTGACGCCTACTCGGAAGGGGTTCCGACTATCTCAGAGAACTGAAATTTTGTACAGCAGCATAGGTATTTTAGTAGAAAGAGTTTTAGGGATATTTTCCCCAAAGTTTGGGTTGGTATACAAACTGACTGTGTGGTCACAGTCATAATAATATGTTAAACACGAATATATTTGTCTTCTTTCTACCACTTTTTTCCCTGGTATCTACGGCGTATGTTATCTGCTTAAACATGAGGACCTATCTGCAAAAAATACTACTTCAGGAACAAATTTTCCGTGGTTTTATTTCTGGGCCTCTATCGCCATAAGTGGTTACTTTTATATGTTTATTTTTGCTTACCTGTTCAAAGTACTCAATATTTTTTATCGCGTGCAGGAAGGGAATGCCCATGTGTGCGAATACGGCCCCAAACTTGAGGGCTACCCTGCAATGTAACAAAGGGTATTTTTTTATAACAATCATAGGTACCTAGATAATAGTGTCTTGTTAGGTGTCTGTGGTTAGGAGTCGCCTTCCAAAAGCTTACCCCTCTTCCAAAAATCTTGACCAAAAACCAAAGATAACTACTTCTTTAACCGATGAATACGTTGGACAATCGCTTTTGGCGTGTGAAAAGCTCCGTCGATATGATTGTAAAGACGTCTGAAGAATCTTGGTAATTGGTACTTAGAGTAAGTTCTCTAAATATGGACTACCATATATATTTTATGAAATAAAAGACAAATTCTGAAAGTAAGAAGTCTGTAATTAGAATGAATAAATCCAAAACTTATCTGGCCTTCGATAATTATAACAGAAATCACATATAAAACAAAGTGTCTAACAAAATTTTCAATTTTTTAAAATGTATCAAATTTAAATCTTACAAAACTGGTGCTCTTATATGGACCACTAGGTATTTAATATGGCCTAGGGGTACAAAATATGGACCACTATTATTGATATCATATCTTAGATTGATACTATCTTAAAGGAACTAGTAATCACACCAGCACATTCTTCGTGTGCCCATCGCCGACACGAAGAACACTGCATCCATCGCATTATTATTGACAATTTCATCAGTATCATCATTAAATCGACAGGAAGACCTTTCCTGTAGTCTTTCCTACAATTTTAGATATTATTATTATTCTTTGGTTAGTTTTAGTTGTTTTTTTGTTGCATTTTCAACCACAGTTGAAACTGCAGCCGTCGAATATATACACTATGTCCGTTTTTTTTGTTTCAGTTTTATTCTTTACTTCTACTTCTTTCTTTGACTCCTGTAATTTTAACTTAATGTGTTAGTTCATAATATGGACCATTAGTCCACTAGGTTATGAAAATGTACTGTGGTTTCATAACCATTAGGTCATGTAACCACAGTACTGGTCCATATTATGAAGTAGCATCAATTCAAGGTTATTTATTTTTTGAAAATTACCGGTAAGTTTATGCTATCATAAACTATAAAAATAAATTAGCCTGAAAAATAATACTTTCAATGCACTAATATACAAGAATCAGTTGCTCTAAATTAAGTTGCTGGGTATTTCTATCATTTCGTGCAAATTGGGAGCATTTGGGAGAATTTTTTGTTTTCACTTTTTTGTTGTGGCAATGGTAAGACTTACGAAAAAGAAACATTAATCTATAATAAATTTTCAATTGTACGCAAAATTGACCGATTTATGAACAAAAGATTTTTCCAAAAGAAATGGTGATGACGTATAGAATATGGGAATGAAAATGCGATGTTGGTAATGATAGGTCAAAAAAAGAAATAATGTAGTCGAAAGTTTAAGTTTGAATTTTGAGATCTTTTAATGAATAACTTGTTACATTTGGAATATCCCTACTGAAAATGTAGTTTTGAATATTATTTGTTACTTTCAACAGTCAGGTGCATGATAAAAAACGAGAATGGTAATTAACATAAGATGGTGGCAAGAATTTAATACTGAAAATCATTACCATAATTTTTAGTTCATTACCATTCTCTTTAGTATGTTAACAGTAAATTACGGTAATGACAAGAATGGTAATGACTTTTCCTTACCTTTTGTAGATTAACTCTTTAAAAATAAATGCAATTGCAGGTCCATTCATTCACTAAGCATTCGAATAGAATATTCATTATTTAAGTATTCACAGTTCAATAAAACACTTAAAAATTAATATCGAAACAGTGCAAATGGTAATGAAAAAAAACTGTACCAAATCCAAAACTCCGCCGCGATATATTTTTTCAGAAAAAAATGGCACACGTTCGTCTTGTTCACTGTTTACTAGCCGACTGAGGTGGGGATCGCGGACAGAGGGAATTTCGTATAGAATAACATTTGCAATGCCTACTGGCCAATTCCGTTGTTACAAACTATATATATGGTAATGAAATTATTTTCTTGACAAAAAGATTTTGCTGCAGTGGATTTAAATATTCAGTGTTAAAACTGTTAAACCACTTAACTTTCATTCCCTTATAAATACTTCATCTAAATTATGTGGTTGAATCAAAGTAGTACATGTAATAGTTATGTAATTCGCTCTCAAATCTGTAAATCTAGGTTCTGACTGGTGATGGTAATGAGTTTTTAGCATGTTTATATTTTATTTATATATTTTATGTTGCAATAATAGAATTAATTTTAGATGCTAAGTATACCTATGAACCTCACGCAACATATAAAAAATATTTGAAATGAATTTAGGAGTTAGTTTATTTTTTATTTCAGCAAACATATGATTTGCACGAAATGATAGAAACACCCTGCTATAATCTTACGAAACTCACCGAAAAATTACATCGAATGTGACGAAAAACTCAAAATTCTGATAAATGACATATCCGTTCATGTAGCGTCACTGCGTTCCACTGGTGGAGTAAGGGGCCCCAGTGGCGTCATTAGAAGCCAACTTCACTTAGGAAGCAATTCATATTATGTACCTAGTCCATATTTAGGGAATTTACTCTACCTGTAGCCAGAAAGACACTGCAGTTGACGTTGTTCGGGCTCAGAGCTGGCGGGCGCCACCAGGCGTCTCCAGTTGCGTCTTACAGCGAAGCACAACAACAGTTCACCAACTGAAAATCATGTGTCATACTCATAGCTCAATACAACAATGACATTTAAGGTTTACAGACGTGAGCGGTTAGCGAATTCGAATACGCTACGCTTTTGCCGTGAGGTTGTAAGGCTATCTTGGCGCGCTGACAACGATTTATCCATGAACGCCCACTAGTGCACGGCCACTTTCATCAAGCTTTCACGTTTATCATCACCATTAGTTCCGCGCTCTATAAGAAATCGCTCAGCAATCGCGACGAAATCGCTATGCGCACACTTTTAACTCAAATAGGTATACCAAAACAAATAAGAACTCAGTCAGTGCCATCTTGTAAGGAACAGAAGAGGAAAGATGTTGGGCCATCGATGAAAATAAAATATAATTTCTATCATACAGCCTGCCTCGGTCAGAGTCAGTTACCTAAAGTTTCATTTTAATCTGCTGGGTAAAGTTTAACGGTCTGGCAAGTGTGATTAGTTCAACCCGCTTTAAGTACCGATATCAGGCAGATAAGTACTATTTAATGTTTCTCGACAAAAAAGAACAAGGTTTTACTTAGGTGACTTTCTACAAGCATGTCTTGTGGAAGGCCGATAACGAACCAAGAGAGTGTTTCCTGCTGGCACTGGAAAACTCGTACAGGCTGCCGAGTAGATTGAGGATCAGAAGGCCCAATGCAATGGCTCCGAATGCAAAGTCACTAGTATCAAATTTTACATCTTCTTCAAATTCACTGCACAGCGTCTTGAAGACTCTAGCCGTAAATCCATGATCTCTTTGTAAAGTATTGTTCAGAAGGGTTTCTATTATTTCCACCCTATCGGAAGAATTTGTCCCTTGGTGAGATCTTAAACATATTCCTCTGTGTACATTTGTGCGATTAAAATGTATCAACGTTTTCGCTGAGTGTTCCTGAAAAATTGAGGACTTTTAATTCCATTTGCGCATGCGCGCAAAATAACAGTATAATGATAATGCCTACAAAATGGTAGCCACGAGCCAGTTACGCATACATACGTGTACGTGTATGTGCCTTAACAATTTCTGATGTATACCTACACAATATTTATGTGACTAAAGAGTTTTATAATATGCCTACTCGTAAAGATACCTGTGGCAATATTTAACAAAAGATATGCCTACTCGTAAAGATACTTGTGGCAATAACAAAAGTGAAGCTACTTTAAGTAGGTTCCACAACGAAATTTTGGCAGCCAATTGTGACGGTATTATAAAAAAAAATGGTGGTTAAAAGAGCCAACCTCAGCCTTACGTCTGTTTAGGTAACAATGGGACGACAAGGAAGCGACAGAAAAGTTGTTCTAAGTATAAGTCAGTAACAATCTAATCGCACACTGCAACAGCCTGATTATCCTAGCAGGATAATGATTCCTCTGTTCTGGCTGCATCAGCTTTTGAGCACACTTACCAAAAGTATTTTATAAAGTGGATTAGTACTGTTCCCGATAAGTTTGGCGCTCACGAAGCAGTATGCATCACCCCTTCCACGCAGACAAGTCTGGTACTCATCCATGTGCACAAATGGGATCGTTCCTATGAAAAATTAATTAAAAAAAATAAGACGCGAGTAATAAATCTTGCAACTTAACAGGGTGGATAGTTATTTAGTATGATGTAACAGTTTTCTAACATCTTTTCTATAGTGCCTACTTAGTAAATAGCCAATTCGCGCAATTTTGAACACTTCACATTTTGAGCACTTACCAAACGAAACGTACCTATCGAGTTTTATATCGAAAGTCTCCAGAATACTTATATCGGCAGCCAATCATATAATACCTATTATAAATAGTATAAAAATTACTATCATACATAGGTTTGAAGAATAATTGATACAAACAAAATGTAAAATTTCTTACCGTTTAATATATTCACCTGTCCTGCGAATAATGGCACATGTATTACCGATATCCAAATTACAAGCAGAAGCAGCATACTAATTATTTTTAAAAACGATATTAATTAAACAATGGTTGTACATTTAAGTAACTGACTAATTCAGCGACACTGATTGTGTTGTAATAATGCACATTGAGTATAAGAGTATCTTATATGCAAATATTATAATGAGGCATTTCATTAGAAAAGTCGATAACAAAAAAAATACAGTTAAAAGCCTTCAATGCAAACTAAATTTAATGTTTCGAAGCAAAATTTTGTGTAACATCTCTTGGACGTGAAAAAAGGATAGGAGTGCAATACGCGAACAATAATATCAATACATTTTTAAATTTGACGCCTTTTTCTACTGTTGTTGGTTGTTGGCGAGGGGCCGCACATAGTGTGCCACGTGCCACTAAGAGGGATAGACATAGTCACTTACTACTAAGACGAAAGTGCCACACAGGCACTTAGTGACGTGTTCAACGCATTTGTCTGGCACTTACATTTAGCATCTAATGCACACACACACAAAAAATAGTGGCACAGTGATAAGGACGGACGATTATCGTTCCTTTTCACTTCCACTAGTAAAAAGTTTCATAAGACCATCCCTTTCGTTCTTGCTATTATTATAACGTTGTCAAATCCATATTAATCCTACATTCATGGTTGTTGGACATAGTTGACACACTAAAATTAGTACTTATAACGAACTTTCGAAATACTTACGTACAATTGACGCCATCGTGATTTTGGTTTTGATTAAGGCTTTTAGTACGGTCAAACTGTACATTAAACTCGCAAAGCATGCAGTATAGCTGCATTTTTGATATGTTGTTTAGACACTATAGAGCACTATAAAACCACATTTTGCAAGCAAAAAAAAGTTGTGCTAGTTACGTAGTACGTGAAAAACTGCGAAATTTACGGTCATTTTTCAGTTTTTGATTTTTATTAAAAAAACCTTACGTTTTTTGACATTATATGTTAGAAAGCGTTTAAAGATTAATAAATTTCCAACAAGTTGAGCTAACATGTATTATCGTAGGTCTTATAGTTTCAGAGATTCGAGACTTCTTAAAATTACTCTTTTTTGTAAACTAGCGTTATTTTGAGTTTTGCTAACGTTTTCGGCTTAATATCGCCTCACCTAATTATGCTATGAAAAACATGCAATAATGAGCTTGTAGCGCACTTAATATTCTTTCGTTAAAGGGTAAAATCATGTCAGCAAACTTTATAAATTGAAAATAAAAACGCTTAATTCAAAAGGCAGTAGGCCCGCTATCTAAGTTTTTCATACAAATCGCAAGTCGTGTTGCAAAGCTACAATTTTAGTATATCATATAGGCCCTAGGTATAAGGACGTACAAAAATGCATATTACAAGAAAAACAAAAAAGGAATTTCGGCATAGGACGAAAAAAACTGAAAAAATATTGGATTTCTTTTACTTTTTGACGTTTAATTAAAAAACTATTATCTTTTTGATACTAATTGCTACAAAACTTAGAAAGAATATTAAATTTGAAAGGATTTGAGCTACGTTGCATTACCCTAAATTATATAGATTTAGAGATACGAGATTTCAAATTGTGCCCTTCATTAAGTTAAGAAAATAAATGCATGTTTTGAAGCCTCGTATACCCTCAACTATAAGACTTACAGAAATTGTTATCGGCTCAATTTGTTTCAAATTTAATATAGTTATTATCTACAATTAGTTACTTCCTTTTCCTTAGCGCGAACGTTTTGCCAATATTTAGTGAATAGCTTTAACGTAACCTAAAATTTGTTTATGTTTTGATAAAAGGGCACTTTTTGAAATGTCGTATCTCAAAATATATATAACTTACGGTGATGCAACGTGGCTCAAATCCTTTTAAATTTAATGTTCTTTCTTAGTTTCATAGCAATTAGTATCGAAAAGATAATAGATTTTTAGGTAAACGTCAAAAACTAAAAGAATTCCGAATTTTTTTTAGTTTCTTACGTCCTATGCCCAAATTTTTTTTTTGTTTTTCTTGTAATATGCATTTTCGTATATATCTATAAGGCCTTTATAATATACCAAAATTGCAGCTTTGCAACTCGACTTGCGATTTGTATGAAAAACTTAAATAGCGGGCCTCCTGCCTTTTGAATTTCGCGATTATACTTTCAACTACAAAGTGCACTGACCTGATTTTACCCTTAAATTAAAGAATATTAAGTGCGCTATAAGGTAATTATTGCATATTTTTCATAGCATAATTAGGTGAGGCGATATTAAGCCGAAAACGTTAGCAAAACACAAAATTTTATCTAGTTTACAAAAAAGAGTACTTTTTAAAGTCTCGAATTTCTGAAACTATAAGATCTACGGTAATGCATGTTAGCTCAATTTGTTGGAAATTTATTAGTCTTTAAACGTTTAATAACATATGATATCAAAAACGTAAGGTTTTTTTAATAAAAATCAGAAACTAAAAAATGGCCGTAAATTTCGCAGTTTTTCACGTACTACGCAGCTAGCACAACTTTTTTTTGCTTGCAAAATGTAGTTTTATACTGCCCAGTGGTGTCTAAACAACATACCAAAAATGCAGCGATACTACTTGATTTGCGAGTTTAGGGTAAAATTATGTACGATTTGACCGTACTATTTCACTATGTACAATTATTTGTTGTGTTAGCATGTAGATAATATGACGAAGCTTGTTGCGGATCCTATCATTGATGTGTATGAGACGAAGCCTGTTGCTGATTTATTTTACGTTTGTTGCCCTCTGACGAAGCCTGTGTTGCAGATATGTTTCCTTGAATATTTAAGTTATATGTAATAAAATTGTAAAATAGACAAAATAAAATTATTAATAAATAAAAAACTAAAAAAATATTTTTTCAATCTGCAAATTATTTATATTCGTTAATTATTTTGGACCCATAAAAAATTTCATTCACGACCACGCCTCTACACTTCTTTCGTCGTCGCAAGGTCGTAATCATTAATGTACCAATATTTTAATTAATTCACATGCTCCATGAATATTTCATTATTTTTAGAGTTCCGTAGTAAACTAATCCTATAGTTACCCCTACCTTATAGTTAGAATAGGAATCCTTATAGTTTTGCCATGGCCGTCTATCTGTCTGTCCGCAGCATAGCTCAGTGGCCGTTAGCACTAGAAATCTGAAACTTGGTACAGATATTCATATTAATCACGCAGACAAAGTGGTAGAATAAAATGTAGACTTTTTCTGGTACCTTCCCTAGTAGTAAATTTTTCTGTAATCCCATTGTGTATGGGTATCGTTAAAAGGCTTTTAAAAAGGATAACGGTGCCGAAAGAAAGTGTTTTTATATTGTCAATATTTTCAGA
>JALPQI010003835.1:0-65907 GCA_025490895.1 Thaumatotibia leucotreta | reverse complement strand
ACGCTTTATTGAAGAACTACCGACCCATCTCACTTCTGAGCCATGTCTATAAGCTGTTTTCAAGAGTCATTACGAATCGTCTTGCACGCAGGCTTGATGACTTCCAGCCTCCCGAACAAGCCGGTTTCCGAAGAGGCTTTAGTACCGTAGACCACATCCATACGCTTCGCCAGGTTATACAGAAGACCGAAGAATATAACCTGCCTCTCTGTTTAGCGTTTGTGGACTACGAGAAAGCCTTCGATTCGATCGAAACATGGGCAGTACTACAGTCTCTCCAACGGTGCCAAGTCGACTACCGCTATATCGAGGTGTTGAAGTGTTTGTACGAGAGCGCCACAATGTCAGTCCGACTCCAAGACCAGAGCTCGAAGCCTATTCTGCTGCAGCGGGGAGTTAGGCAAGGAGATGTCATCTCGCCTAAGCTGTTTACCGCTGCACTGGAGGATGTCTTTAAGACTCTGGACTGGAGAAGGCTGGGCATCAACATAAACGGCGAGTACCTCACTCACCTTCGATTCGCTGACGATATAGTAGTCTTGGCTGAGACCTTGGAGGACTTGAGTACTATGCTCGTTGACCTCAGTAAAGCCTCCGAGCGAGTTGGTCTTAGGATGAACATGGATAAGACGAAAATCATGTCAAATTCCCATGTAGCACCAACTCCCGTAATAATCGGAGACTTTACACTCGAAGTTGTAGACGAATATATATACCTAGGACAAACTATCCAGTTAGGTAGGTCCAACTTCGAGAAAGAGGTCAATCGTCGAATCCGACTCGGTTGGGCAGCGTTCGGGAAGCTACGACACATATTTTCGTCCAATATTCCGCAGTGTTTGAAGACGAAAGTCTTTAATCAGTGTGTGTTGCCAGTGATGACATACGGTACTGAAACGTGGCCGCTTACAATGGGCCTCATAAGAAGGCTCAAAGTCACCCAAAGGGCAATGGAGAGGGCTATGCTAGGAGTCTCTCTGCGTGATCGGATTAAAAATGAGACCATCCGCAGCAGAACCAAAGTAACCGAAATAGCTCTCCGAATCGCTAAACTCAAGTGGCAGTGGGCGGGGCACATTGCGCGTAGAACCGATGGCCGTTGGGGCGCGAAGGTTCTTGAGTGGCGGCCACGTACCGGAAGACGTAGCGTGGGTAGGCCCCCCACAAGGTGGACCGATGACCTGGTGAAGGTCGCAGGAGTCCACTGGATGCGGGTGGCGCAGGACCGGTCATTGTGGCAATCTTTGGGGGAGGCCTATGTTCAGCAGTGGACGTCTTTCGGCTGATGTGATGATGATGATGATGTGAAAGGAATTGGGCTGGACCAAATCGGCCTGGGAACTTCACCTTTGAATTTCTTCACGGATGTATACAGGTTTCATCACGAAGGTACATTTTCCTTCACCAAGAGCTAATGGTAAATATCATCTGATATTGCGTACAGAAGTTACTGCTGCGGCAAAGGAATCACGTCTGCAATTTACTCTGGAGTACTCTGAACTTACCGTCTATTTTAGTACGGAATTCTAAACCGCATTGCTTTTTTACCTTTGCAGTGCATTGTTTAGTTTAGACTCAATTCAACGAGACAGAAAATTCCAAATAAACTAAGAACATACAGAGATTTTAAGTGTCTCTAATTTCGTTTTCTATATATTCTAGATTTTCATCCTTTATATTGTATTAGGTACCGCTACATATAAATAGGCCATACAAATGACTTCAAGATCCTGTCAGATGAGGCAATCACTTACCTGTGAAGGGCAAAATTTTGATGTAGATAGTTTCTATTGTATAAATCAAATATGTGTATATCCAGTGACATGTATATGAAAGCCAAACGATAAATAAATAGGTACCCCTAAACCTTTCTTTTTTACAGAGATCGAGATAGAGATTTTTTGTGATAGACATCATTCTGGTTTCGATTTTTTAAATGGAATAACCCAATACAGTGTGTGGGCTTTAACACGGGAGAAAAATGAAATGAGTGACTCCTTAGACTATCGGCAATAATCCTGTAAAGGTCCCGCTATTTCAAAGTGGTTAAGTTCGGAGATATTGTCATTCTAAGCTATGGACCTTGAGTACTGGCTCTTGGCATCACGATGTCGTAGCTTGTCAGTCGCAAGACATCTTGATAGTATACCAGGTACGAAGTCATAACAATAATTTTACTTTTATTTTTACACTAATTTGTTACGGTTTCAAAAAAAATGTACATTTTTCAATGATTCAAAAATTAGTTATTGATAACTTTTATTTCAAGTTAATGAACCCATAATAATCAAGAATACATGAACAAAAAATCTTAATTTTTTTAAATTACAATATGTGGTTATAAATGATTGTTGATCAGCTTATTAATGCACCGTTTAAATTTTCGCCCCGGTTGTAGGCCACACACTGTATAACCTAGGGGCTGCCTTTATCAGTCAGCTTCCCACGTCACAATCTCGCACAATTTCTCAAGTATTTAGCACAAACCATAATAACGAAACTGTGGTTTCAGAGTTGAAATTTAACCGCTTATTAACCCATTAAGCTTAACCTCATAATCGCCCCCAAACCATGCAATTAACGGAATATTACAAATACGAAAGTATGTCTGTCTGCCAAACTAGTCGACGCCGTTTCGGCTAATCGCGTACGGAAAAAGCTTTATGTCAACGCAATAAGAGCGAGGACATCGTAAATCGGCTCGGCCCACGCGAAACGACGTCTTTCGACGGGAAAACGGCGTTTTGCCGTAAAGCTGTTCGCATTCGTACGACCCCGTTTGCAGCCTAACGCACACGTTCGCATTCGTAAATCTCCTAATACCGCCGTACGGTGCCGGAAAGAGTTGAACGGCTCCGATCACGGCCGAGTACCTGCGATAAGCACCGGTCAGAGCTGGCGGAAGCCGTTCAGCGTCTTCGACGGCCGAACATAGCTGACGACGGCCGAAAAGAGCCGATGACGGCCGAAGTAGCTACTGATGCGTTTGTATTTATTCATTTGAATTATTACCCACATTAAAATCTGCAATAGATCTGACAACACGAAGTAATACTGTCGTATCGTAATCATACACGTCTGTTCAATTTCAAACTAGTTTCTAACAACTAGTCTCCAAAAATGAGATTTACGATTGCCGATCACCCGCTGTCCTATCTAACTGTTCGTCGGACTCGGCGGCTGTACGCGTGCTGTCTGACGTCTCGACGGCAGGACGGAGCACGGGAGAGCCGACCGCCGCTTTACAACTGCTACCGCAGGCGATCGAGCGTTTCTACGGCCGCAAGGAGGATGAGACTGCTTAACGCAGGTGTTCAACCGCGGAGACGGTCGATCGGCTAAATGCGAATAGTGTGGTGTAAAACACTCGGCGAAAGCCGACTCCGCGTCGATTGGTTTGGTGAGACCCTTTAGGCTTACCTTTTGACGTTTAAGCTGTTGAAGCGCTGAATTGATTTAGATGAATAGGAGATACTCACTTGAACTTTCACGGTATTTGCTCATATTTTTCACCGAATCAAAAACTGAGAAGGATCTCAATTCGACTTTGTCTCTGTGTGTATTTTACTTGATATCTCCGAGAAATTGGAACCGATTTTTTTTTATCTAACAGGTATTACCTCGAAATCTGATGCTGGAGAAATCATTTTTTTTTTTAATTTCTTGGTTATGCACAAATCAGAACTTAAAACGTCAGGAAAATATCCTGCGAGTGTATATGAACTTAGTGGACGACATTTGTTTTTGTTAGACATTCTACACTCTCTGCAGGGAAGCCGCGTGTCGAGCGCTCAAGATCTTTCTACATCCAGGGTGGTTAGCCAAGTTGCCAATCGCTAACGCTCAATCGTCGAACGTGAACGATAGGCAACTCTTGTTGCACTAATAAGAAATAGTGTCAGAGAGGGAAAACTACGATACGCTACTAAGCGTTAGCGATTGGCAACTTGACTAAGCACTCCGGTGCCGGTAAAGTCCCAAAATGGATTCCAGAAATAAGGCTTTTTTGTCTCGCAGCGAATGGGTTAATGCTGATTTCAATATCACACAGCATTTTACTATAAATTTAAACATTTCTGGACAGATTAAAATCATGCGATTCGATCGCTCAGATTAGGTATTTGTGGCGTATTTCCCAAGCCAAGACGCGAGCAGAAGCTAGTGATATTATAATTGATAAATATCATCATCATTATAAAATTATACAATGACGACAGAGTTCATTAAGTTCACCGGACTGTTGTTTGAACTAAAGAATAAAGATCGTCTCGGTTGACGAACGTGGGAAACTTATGAATGACCATACTCAATAATTATTACTAAGATATTTCCTTAGTGCGGATAAGTTCTTACCAATGGTCAGCATTTACCTACCAATTTGACATGAATTACGGCAAATTAGTGTGAGAATAGCTCACCCTCGCACAGTCTCATATCATCAGTCACACCATAGTGCCTAACGACAACAACCGTGAGTAACTCATGATAACGTTACTGGTTATTTTGTGATAAGACTTTGTATTTGATTTTTTATACACCGTTCAAATTTTAGAGGGTTAATTGTGAGGTGATATTCATGAACTTTTACTATGGGACCGACATCCGATTGGAGAAAAACATCTGGTGTTCTATACAAACCTTGAGATATTAGTAGGCGGAAATGTATCATCAGATTTTTTTTCTCGAATCGGATGTCGGTCCCATAGTAAAAGTTCATCAATATGACCTCAGAATTAACCTTCTAGAATTTGAACGGTGAATAAATAATCACCCTGTATAAGTACCGAGATATTTAGGCGCCTTCATTATCTGTTGGCTGAAGATCAAGATAGGGGTGTATTAAAAAAAGCAAACATCACTCACTCTTTTGGCTTTTTCTTTTGTAAACAAATGCTCGAAATCAACTATCTCATCAAAAAAGACTTGATAAGAATGGGACTTTTTGATGTACCTATTTGTTGTTTATTTTATCAAAATGCTTAAAGTATTTAGACGCCGCCGATATCTGTTGCTATAATCTACGTGTAAATCTTGAAACGGATGCAGAAATCGACGTTCAGATCGGAAAGGCGGCAACGATGTTTGGGAAGCTGAGTGCAAGAGTATGGCAAAATAAACACCTTACCAGGAAAACCAAGATGATAGTTTATCAAACGTGCGTCCTGAGCATACTCTTGTACGGGGCTGAGACCTGGACATCGTATGCCAAGCACGAACGTCGTCTTAACGCCTTCCACATGCGCTGCATCCGAAACATTCTGGGCATACACTAGAAAAACAAGGTAACGAACGAGAGGGTGCTTGAGATTGCTCAGCTGCCCAGCCTCTTTGCGTTGCTGAAGCAGAGACGCTTACGCTGGCTGGGGCATGTGTATCGTATGCAACCTTCTCGTTTGCCGCGACGTGTCATGCTTGGTGCCATAGCTGATGCCAAGAGAAATGTTGGTCGGCTAATGCTACGACATAAAGATTGTGCCAAGCGAGATATTCACGCATTCAACATCTCGGTCCACAAATGGGAAGAGCTTGCCGAGGATAGAGATAAGTGGCGCAAACTGGTATTAGACGGGGGTAAAATCCATGACGATGTTTGGTTCAAGACACTCGCTAGTAAGCGCGCCAAGCGTCATCAGCGCGGCACCGGTTCGCCACAGGCCCACTACATTTGTCAGAGTTGTGGTCGTGTTTGTCGCTCCCGTATTGGCCTACACAGCCATGAGAAACGCTGTCTCCCCTCCTAACATTGCTTGTATGGTCTGATATAATAGACTTTCAAGGCCAAATGATGATGATGAAAATCTTGAAATACAAAGATGAGTGTTGTTGTCTATGATACGCATTTTTTAAAAATAATTATTGCGTTCGACTATTTTTCAATAAGATGAGCATAATAAAAATTGATTATTTTGATATTTGTTCAGTTTTTTTAATTTATGACGTTTTCTTAAATTTATTTAATAGTTATTTATTATACAAGGGGGCAAAGTTGTTGTTTAACTGTCGTGCCAATATTGAGACCTGAGCTAGCGAAAGATTCCAAAATTGAGCCACGAGCGTAGCGAGTGGTTCAAAAACTGGAATCTTGAGCATTGCGAAGGTCTCAAGGCACGAGAGTTGAACAAACTTTGCCGCCAAGTGTAATACAACTTTTTTCCCCTCACTATCGCGAGGAAATATGATTAAAAATCTCATCCAAATGTAAATTAACTTAAAGAAACTATTATATACATAAAACTCAATGTCGAAACGTATCGTAGAATAGAGTTACTTATGGAACATAAATATTGCCAATGGCTTACAAAGTCACATGAGAAACGACCAATTTAACATGTGAGCTCCGATTGCGCATGTTTACTACGGTCATACAGATCCACTTATACTAGGCAGTAGGGGGCTATAGGAATTAGAGAAATGTCAAATTACTTTATTCACAAGTGTGTAAAAAGCGTTCGTTTATCCTTTAATACCCGCTCGTATTAAAGGATAAACGAGCGCTTTACGAGCTAGTGAGGGGAAAAATGTCTTTGCAGTGGTACGTTTTTGCGGTTTTTGGAAAAATACTTAGGTATTGCATTATCTCAATTATAAACTATGTACCTACTCGAAATTCTAACCCCAATAGAAAGGCTTTTCGCGAAACTCTATTAAATTATCGTGATTAAGCTAAGTTAACTTGCTGATGCTGAATCAAAACCGTTTTTCTCGCTTTTTTGTATTACTTGAAGGCAGTGCATTAGGCTTAGCACATGATTGGTGCGACAGTATGTCGCCGTGAGATAAACTATCCGTCTTTTACTATGTTAATAAAAGAGGGACCGATAGTCTATATCGCAGCAAGATACAGTCGCTTTAATCATGTCCTACAGATTCTGTATTTTCTCCAATTGTACAAGACCTAGAAGAGTGACATAACAAGCGAGCTGCCTTTATCCCCTGAAGGTGCATTCCGACCAAACGAACATTCGCTATTCTAACCCCCCACTCTACGAAATTCGATCGTCACACAAAACGTGATTGGTTGATTTCGTAGAGCGGGGGATTCAACAGCGAATGCTCCTTTGGTCTGAATGCACCTTGACGTTACCGCGTCGAATATGAAATAGACCTCTGAATTCCGTACTTCTCCAACCTATGGGAATAAACAGTTTTAAGTAATCCTATTGTCGGCTCAAACGGGAGCACACAGATCTACAGTCAAACACATGTTTGCGCTATTGCGCTTTATAACAATGGAATAACGTGCAAAATTGTGTACATATTTTTGACTTCGATTTTTAGCGGATTAGGTTTTGCATCGCTTTAGCCCCGATGTTGAGTGAACCGAAACATATTAACAGTAGGATTGCGGTGATGTGAATAATGTGAATTTACAGCCATACATAGGGATGTTGGCACGGCAAAATGTACAATGGTAGTAGGACTAGGGAGTCATACTACCATTATGTAAATATAAACAAACTGTAGTATAATTCAGGGATATCGTTTAAATATTCCGTACACAGATTTATTTGCACTGTAGTTTGTATATTTTCTTTCAAACAAGCATAATAATATTACTAATGATTCCGATGTTTTATTAACTGTCGTGCCAATATTGAGACCTGAGCTAGCGAAAGATTCCAAAATTGAGCAACGAGCGTAGCGAGGGGTTCAAAAACTGGAATCTTGAGCATTGCGAAGGTCTCATCAAGGCACGAGAGTTGAACAAACTTTGCCGCCAAGTGTAATACAACTTTTTTCCCCTCACTATCGCGAGGAAATATGATTACAAATCTCATCCAAATGTAAATTAACTTAAAGAAACCATTTAAAACTCAATGTCGAAACGTATCGTAGAATAGAGTTACTTCTGGAACTTTAATATAGCCAATGGCTTACAAACTCACCCATGAGAACTACCAATTTAACATGTGAGCTCCGATTGCGCATGTTTACTACGGTCATACAGATCCACTTATACTAGGCAGTAGGGGGCTATAGGAATTAGAGCAATGTCAAATTACTTTATTCACAAGTGTGTAAAAAGCGTTTTTACCCGCTCGTATTAAACGATAAACGAGCGCTTTACGAGCTAGTGAGGGGAAAACTCTATTTAACTTAATTTCTCGACCAATCCATTTACCAGACAACATTATAAAATATGCTTTAGACATAGTAATGTCAAATAATTATACACATAGCAGACGGTAATTTAGTGTTCCAGTCATTATTAAACACAGGTTATGCATACAGATTATTGGTCAGCATATCTAGTGTCCAATATTATGTATACACGTAATTATCTTCTTCGTATAACATAAGTTGAAAAAGTGGATACATGATTATGGCGTGATTCTAGCATTCAAAGTGATTGTGACAAGAAAAGTTTCTAGAACATGTCAATGACAGAATGACGTAATCATTTCTAGCGTAAGGATAATTCATAAATGGTCTGGATATTTTTTTTTTGTTTTCTACCGGCGAACGATATAGTCATAGTAGTCATGTATAAGAATTTCGCGTGTTGTCATTTAACGATACGACAGCGGACCAGTATGTTGTAACAAATCGATGTCTGAAATCATAATATAAACATACACTTCTCATCCTGAATCACACAATCGAATCAACAAGTGTAACTTCTTAAACACAATAAAATTCAGAAGAGTTCGAGAAACTAATATATATGTGATTCCTGGACAACGTTACATTCTGCGAAACGTTACAGTTGAAAAGTTATCATCATCGTCATTTTCAGCTGTTAATCGCCCATTGCTGATCATAAGCCTCTCTTCCTGAACGCCAATGAAAACTGATCGTTCGGCGAAATTAAATTCTGTAAAACATGTTGTTTGGGAAGTGATATTCGGCAAAATGACTTTCGGCTTTAAATTAGAGAACCCTGTACGTCACAACATGTTACTCTTACGCAAAATATGACGTTATAAACTCCCGAACTTAGAAACTCTGTATCTAGATGTTCCGCATTTTTTGTCTTATTGACAAAATAAATAATGCGTGTGTGGATCATTGAAGGTGCGTACTGAATCACTGATACTGAGTATATCTAATTAATTAACGGATCTAGAATCCATCCACCATTCGACTTCAAAAGTACGTTGTATAAAATCTCTAAGGCTCACATACATCGTAAAGCCTTTTACATTGATACTGAACATATCATGTTTGGTATTGAAACTGGATCGTTCCGAGCGACTGCAGACGAGGCCCGCTTTGAAATAAAATCTGCCTTCGACACGTTTGACGTTCTATTCAAATTGTATGCCGTTATTTGGATTTCAGGATGTGTGGTTGCTATGTGGAATTTGTCGGACTCGGGATTTTATTTGATGTGAATTACTCAAAAAGTAATAATGACACTTCCATACAAACTTTCGGCTTATTATCACCTGATACCACTCATTTGACACGAGTGGTAACAACTGGAAATTTCTTTCCCACCTGTTATCACTAGACTACTTGGTGGTAACTACTAAGAAAAAGAAATACCAGCAATTTTAACTCTCACTCGTTCCCACTGGTGGGAAAAAAATACTAAGACTTCTTGGGATATGTCCAATGTCCATTTTCCTTAGCGTCATTGCCTCTAACAGATTACGAATGTTTATCAATATCGTAGATGTGAACGAAATGTATAAACTTTATAGAATAGAATAGAATAGAAATAAGTTTATTCGCAACACACACATACTTACATAAAAATCACAATTACAGAAACTAAAAATAATTATACAGATAGGTGAAACGTGTATGCTACGAAATGGCCTCATCTCAGCATGCAAATACTATACAGGATATTAGTTTTGCTTTTACAAGATAGTGCTCATTGTTAATAATTGTCCCAGGCATTACCTACCTACTTATATTGTTAAAAGACTAAACTTCCGTGAGAACCAGTCATGGTCTCATGGTAAAGGTATATTTAATTTAATAAGTCCAGTTAACAATGTGAAGGTGCATTGAGTGAGACCAAACGAGGATTCGCTCATTCTATCCCCCACTCTACGAAATTCGTTCGTTACACAAAACATGATTCGTCGAAATTCGTTGATTTTGTAGAGTGGGAGATAGAATGAGCGAATGCTCGTCTGGTCTAAATGCACCTTTATGTATAAAAAACTTAAAAGAGTCCTGATTACTTATTAAATTTATCAGAAATCACTAGCATCAACATTAAACAAATATTATTGTTATAGTCTCAAATGAGTCTTTTTACTATCGCAAAACCTTTCATCTGACCTAATAGCTAAAGGCAAGTTATTAGAAAAGGTCGACCAAATCGCATTCTTGCCTAAAAGCGGTCAAAACTTATCGGTCCACCCTACCCTGGCTTAATACGAAGTTTGGCTGATGAAAGGAGCTTATAGGCGCCTTCGTAGCCTTCGTGTTTCATAGTTTGTGTTCGTTTTACTTGTTTATAAAGTGGATGGACTCTATAACTTGGTCAGTTAATATAATTTTTGGTAAACGTAAAGTTACTAGTACTGTGTATACTGCGATTCTTAAAAAGGAATGTACCTTTGGATATTCAGGTCCATATTTTTTAGCCGGATACTATCAGGCTGGTTAACGCGAAAGGTATTATGTGGATTACCCGCAGTCTACTCAATTCAATCAAAGGGCAAATAGTCAAAAAATATTTCATGTGTTCTGGCCTACTACCGCGAAAATCTAAATTCGTAAATTTCGAGGATTTTTTTCTGTCACTCCAACGAAGGTGTCATGAGAGTGAGAGAGACAAATCCTCGAAATTTACGAATTTCTTTTTTCGCGGTAGTGCCGCTGGTTGTTCGGTCGACCGATCGTGTCGTGTCCGTTCTTCTCTACAAGTCGTTCTAAAGGAGACTATTTAATCCTTTTTTAATATTTGTCAGGTCAGGATCGATAGCACATTTTTGTTTTTTTTTTTTCAAAGTTTAGTTTATCTTGAGTTCTACAGTTCACAGAGCCTTTAGACTGTAAATTTGGCAATTCATCCAATGTTTACTTCTTTACCTTATTTGGAATACGGGTATGACGTGAGTTTCATAACTACGATTTGGAAATGAATAGCGTAGGCGATGGACATGGAAGTGCGGGCCGAATCTGTTGTCCTGTTCCAGGAGCATCGATTGGTATTCTCGCCGCCATCCACGGCAAACTAACCCTTATGCCCCAAACTTTAAAGCACTTACGGAATCGCAGATAGGACATACGGAGTCTGGGCTATTCGCGTCGTGGAGTGGAGAAAGAATGTATGTGTGTTTGGGGTGCGAAGGGACTTAGGACGTTTTGGAACTGGGGTCGAGACACGCGGCCGGCCGGCACCGCAGTGCCGCGCCGGTCGTCGGTGCCTCCACCCGCGTTGCGTCGACGGGAACGCTCGCGTAACGTCGATACTGCGTTGCGTTGCTCGCGAACATTCGCGCGAACGTGTGTACGCAGTTTTTTTACCAAGTGTAATCATTAAAATTATTATGGTAATTTTTAGTCGTTTTTATATCTAGTGCTAAGTGTGTGTGACTGGAATTTTTGAATTTCGCTTGCGGTACGTGTAGGTGGGTTTATGGATTCTGTTTAATAATAATGGCATATATTTTTGCAACATTGTGCGGCATACTGGTACTTTAATGTCTTGTTTTATATACTTACAGAGACACTTCGTATATTGTTGTAGACTTTTTCTCGCAATTGGTATATAATAATATTACATTTGACGAATGCTTAGTCAAATGTACTATATATTAGTAATTACTAATTATTTATAAAAATATTAAATTTACAGGAAACTCACACCTCGCTATTTGAATACTTAATAAAACTACAGATTAATACATAATTCTTAATTATGAGGCATCCTGACTTCATACCTACCCAACTGTGGCGAAATTATTATTCTTGGAATTCGGTTCTTATATTTATAATAAGCAAATTTAACATTAGGTTGGATATACATAGGGATGGGTATATCTCTTAAACATAGAGGAAAGGTTCTTAAAGAGGAAAACAAGAATTTTGTTCTATGAAACATACATTTCGATACCATATCTTCACTCACTTTTGAAAGTGTGTTAAAGCGCTGTGTTAAAAAAAAATCTTATTCAATTTGTATTTTCCATATAGGTACCTACTTCTTTCATAGACTATTAGTTTGCTATTGGGTTAAACAAGCTTGCGATTAGTGATGGGTCGTTCCTGGTAAATTACCCAAGACAGTATGGGAAATATACACAAATGGAAACTTTCCCCATACCTTTGATTGAGAAATTACCGAGAACGACCCATCACTACTTTTGCTATTCATAATCGAAAAATAATGAAATATCTGGAAACTTTTATTTTTTTTTAAATAAGTTACCATGAGTATACCATGAGCGACTCTTTTTGAACATATTTTTGCAATTTCATTTCGGCTACATTTAATCTATTTTAAATTTGAGTTTAAGTAGGTATCCATTAGTAGTGTTAGTAGTATACAATATACATATAAGGTCCTTACAAATTAATTGCAGATATTATTAACAAATGATACTCTACAAGAGGGAGTTCCAAGTTATCTCCAATGAGCATTGTTTTAAACATTAACAGGGTGTTTTTACTTCAAAATATAAATTATACTTTCTCAAATTATAAAAAAAAAAACTGAGAAACGGAACGTACAATTATATTTCACACCTAAATTTAGTCCAGGGACGGAGTACTATCAACTCTATAAATATATGCAGCTAATTTGTTAGGACCTATACAGAGTAGGTATGATATCAAAGATCAATGCCGGCGTAATTGAATCCAAATAGCTGCGAAGCCTCTTTCACTAATTAAATGCTCGTCGGAGTAGTTGACAAAGGATCTACTAACCAACTTGGCATTCGCGCATTCCATTTATACTGACATATCGTCAGTTGGCAACCAAAACTCACTAAGTTCCGTATCTCAGTTCCGATTCAATAGTGACATAAGAGGTTGCTAAGTGTAGTTACACTTTTTATAGTGAGTTTTGCTTGTTAGCCGACGATATGAATCTTCCACGGCTGATTGAACCTAGATTCCGCTTGGGGACCTAATCCCAAGATGTGTGGCTTGGTACTAGGTTTTATGCTTCCGTTGTAAAGTAGGAACCCTTTTAGTATCGGTTTGCTGAGCGTGGCCCGACATACTCTTGGCCGGTGTTTATGATAGCCACTGCTATAATGAGTTAAATAATAGGTATATACGTAGAGATACTTAAATACATGACATTCACGACTAAGGAACAAATATTTGTGATAAATAAAAACACAAATAATGCCCTCGCCGGGATTCGAACCCGGAACCTCCAGCTTCGTAGGCAGGGTGACTATATTTTAAGTTACGAAATATTCGTTAATAAACACCGGGATTTGATTGAATTTAGCCTTACAGCTAGACTCTCGTCTCGACTTAATATGAAAGTCGAGACTAATAACTCCAAACAAGTAGAAGTTATTCGGTTGCGTTTTGATATTAAAATGTAACTTGTCGTAAACACAGACTATGCCCAGGAGCTAGTGGCTAATTGAAGCTTACGTAAAAAGGACAGGGCACACCGGATGCGTATCGTGCGCGTGTGCGTGTCCGTGGCGTGCGTGTTGTAGCGTATGTAAATGTCATATTAGACGGCACACCGCTTGCGTGGCGTATACGTGGGTGAATCAACTTTTTACTGTCTATTATTACCATGTTACGGTCGCCGGAGTCACGCTGGTTTTATGCAGTGCTACTTAAACTATGAAAATATGCCTGTAGTCCATGTTTGTAGGTGGCCCATTAAGGAAAGAGCTTATTAACATCAGATAAAGGCATGTTTGCAAACATGCATTTTTCTGATGTTCGTTTAAGTAGCATAATTCTGCAGCCACCGTGACTCAGGCGACTGTAACCATGGCAATAACAGACAGAAAAAAGTTGATTCACCCACGTGCAATGACTTTTTAAATTAGTTACTTATAAAATCACTAAATTAAAAACCGACTTCAACTTATTTCTCCAAGATTCCATCATCAGACCCCGACTTGGTGCTAACGGGACTATCCCGGGGTTATACTCGTTAGATCAAAAAATAAAAATTATTCCCCTCCTAGATGACCAAAGAAGCGATGGTTAGATGTCGTGAAAGCTGACATGAGTGTGAATGGGCTTACAGTAGAAGATGTCCAGGATCGCGCAAAGTGGAGAAAAAGTAGCAGAAAAACGGACCCTGGTAAAGGCCGGGATAACGCTAGGTAGAAGAAGAAGATTCATAAACGTTTGTTAACTTAACAAGCCGCTAATGATTGTTTGTCCCTTTCGGTCTTAACAATGTGTCCATAAGAGCAAAAGGGACAAACAATTATTAGCGGCTTGTTAAGTTGACGAACGTTTATGAATAAAAGGGTATGAATCCGTTCTCGATTCTTGGAGATATCGAGTAACATACATAAAAAAAAAACAGTCGATTTGAGAACTCCGCCTATTCCTAAGTCGGTTATAAATCGTTGTACGTGCTCATCATGGCCATAAAAATAACTACATGTTCAGTTCATGTCTATAAATGCTTCTCACATGATTTACTCCGTATCAATTGCTTCAATTTATACTGTACTGTGACCTGCGCTAATTTGTCATGCCCATGACGAATCGACGTTATCGTATGTGCGTGCGCAAGTTCTTACAACCAATATAACGTGGCCTTTCAAAGAGACTCAAGAGCAAAATTGTAGGGTCGTAATGTAGTTTCAAACCCTTAAATTGGCAAATAAAAAAAATCGTGCTTTCTAGCCTCCTTGACATTGTGTAGAGCAGAAAATTTCTTAAAAACATATGTAAAAAGTGCGCCGAAGACTATGTTCATTGTGACGAACATTGACAAATTAAGGGCTAATAGAAAATGCTGCTATTATCAAATGCTCATTGGACATAATCGGGTATTTTCGAATTAGTTACCGACACCTTATGGTGAGTTTAAACCAAAAGAGCATTTGCTGTTCTAGCGCCCGTTCTACGAAATCAACCAATCACGTTTTGTGTACCGATCGAATTTCGTAGAGTGGGAGATTAGAACAGCGAATGCTCTTTTAGTTTGAACGCACCTTTAGGGTTCATGATAACGAACAACTTTCCTTATGCGACTCATATCGAAGTCTCGAAAAAAAAAACACTTTCAATCTATTGCTGACCTGGCTTTTTTCAAGATTTTTATGTATACATGAGTCTTATAGAGAAAGTTGTTCTTTACCATGAACACATGATACCCTAAGTTATCGATAACTAATTATTTGAAAACATTCTGTATAATTATACTCTATTTGCAGAACTAAATAACTATTACATCAGATTGCAATTGAATGGTTTTGATGTTTGTACCTAATGTAAATTGCAGTATTTTGTATGAAAAATTACACCTCAATTTTTGCAGGCCTATAAGTTAGAGGACAACTGTGTAAGATTGATTTAATATTCTAAATGATATTTGATGCGTTTTCTGACTATCAGACATTCCAACAGCTGGTCGGTTTTGGTTTACCTATTTATTAATATTGTGATCATTTCTCATGGGAGTGCTTTATTTTCATTTTGAAACGTAACTTGCACTTTTAGGTTAAAAAGTTGTTTAATAGATCAGACACCTATGGGTGAATGGGCTATAGAACACGGTAGCTGGTTACGACCAGTAGCCGTACCTTGACTTTGCAAGTATCACTAACGGTTAGGTTTTACTCGATTCGTAAATCTCCCATCGCGCTCGCTTGAATATCTCAGTACGAGCGTGATATAATGCATTACATATCGAGTAAAATCTAACGTATCCTTTACTTCCCAACTCGTGGTACGGCTACAGTTGGCTCGTAGATATACTGCATTGCCATTTAGCATAATCATAAAAAAAGTTAGCATCGTGTTTGTTTGAGTTGCATTGTAAACCAGGGGTGACCAGAGGACGGAACGGCAGATTGAAAAAGCTTTTTATTGCGTCTGGCAATTAAAAACAAATGATCCGAATCGAGTCGAGTATTCTGAAAACGTATCTTGTTACAAACTTTATAACCAGTACCGTTGGTCTTTGCAATTATATTTCGCAGTAAAATGTGGAGAATTTTAGTTGAGTATAGTCGCTATAATTTTGCTAAGACATCGAGACAGTGTCTTATCGACAGCCCCCGCGTATAAATGTGTATTATTAAAACAGGAACTTTACAGGATTAATATAAAACTGAAAAACACTAATAACTATTCATCTAAAGGATTGATTTTTAAACAGTTTAGGAACCAATAGTAATATAATTAATTAGCCTAATAATAATTAATAGTATAATTAATTAGCCTAGTATAATATATACGAATAAAATGTACCTATACTTGACGGGTTCTCAAGTAAATGTGGGAAAGCTATATTATTTTTATATTCTTACCCCCTTATTCATAAACGTTTGTTAACTTAACAAGCCGCTAATAATTGTTTGTCCCTTTCGGTCTTAACAATGTGTTCATAAGAGCAAAAGGGACAAACAATACTTAGCGGCTTGTTAAGTTAGCAGACGTTTATGAATACGGGGGTTAATAAATATTATTATGCAGTTATACACTATTATTCGTTGTAAAAATGACAAGTATCAATAACGTAAATACGTATTGTATCCTAAAGTGGCTCGTATTATATTTTCGTACGAGACAATGCAAAAGCATAAAATGCGGTAATTTACACGAATAAACGTATAAGGTAGTTTTATACAAAACTGTACGTTGCTGCGAGAGGGGTCCTCTCTGTCTTTTGATCCGTGGGTGCAGAAAATATGAAATAATCATGAATAGTGAGCTTATAGAATACTTTAAAACAAAGCTATTTCGAACATAATCGGCCCAGTCGTTTTTGAACAACTACGGAACTCAACACTGAGCATGGCCCGACATGCTGTAGGCCGGTTTTTTCTAAGAAGCTGTCACGCAGTAATCGTTAAGGATGTGGTTTTACTAACTTTGTATTTATTATATTTAAAATGCGTTTTCCTTAACTGCCTGCATTGTTTTCCGTAATGCTTTATGCAAACTCGAATATTTTGTCATAATAAAAATTACTTAAACATACCTATATGTATAAGGCCAAATTATACTATATGCTTACTTCTCTCTTCATTTGAGAATATAAAGACTTCTGACCATAGATATATAATATAATTTCGGCCCAACATTGAAGTCCTATTTCCTAGGAGACTACACATATTATTATGCAAAATTTAAAAGCGAAAAATCGATAAGTATAGTGTCTTATGGCCTCCAGCGTTTTTTGACCATCAAACCTCTTTCTTAATATAATAACATACCAAAACATGATAGGATCTAGACTACAGCTCGCAACTAAAGGTCATAAGAGCCAAACAAAAATGTGACATTAACGACCTATTAATTTCAAAATAAAAACGACTAGACATCTTAATAGAAACAAACAAGCCCGCCCCACTTCTATTATTAGACCAAATTTGAATAATGCCGAGCTGTTTATATGAACCATTAGTTCTGCTTTCATGGGTAATCCACGTCAAATACATGTATACAGTTTTCGCCTTATTACGAGCGCAATAGGGTGCAAAATTGGGAACGTTTGTGTACCCTCAATTATAGTCTGGGCCAATGTCCGTGCGATGACTAGCGGCTACGTGTATGCGTCTGCCTATTAAGTGTAGTGTACACAAATAGCTACAAATCACTAGGTATAGGTGTACAAGTACTGTAAGCCAGCCACGACCAGTATACTTTCGGACTAATTCGGACTACGTATGTATAGATAGAGTAGATAAGTGATCGAATATTTTTTGCTGACAGTACTTCCTACAATTGTCAGGATAATCATTTGCGGATAATCATTTGTCAGGATAATTGGCAGGATAATTATTGTGTGTTACTGCTGTTTCCTCTAGTCAACTTAGGAAAACATCTGTTACACTGAAGCCAATTGAGACTTTGGCGGATTATCACAACTTTATTTAGGTACTACATTTTTATCTGATATGAAATAAGTCAAGCGAAAGCGAAATAATCATGACTGCATATTCTGTTGGCGTATTGCAGACTTCGAAATTCATAAATTTTGACCTTCTTCCATAGAAGACATCATCGGAGTGACTTTTTGAACTCATATGTACACACGCCTCTAGTACAGCACCCTCGTGTATGTATACCCGGCCTTATTCTTTACTATGCGCCGATGACTCATCTGTGTATACAAATTAGAAACTCTTACTTCGCCATTGCTTTATTTTTAGGTTACTAGCAGTTGATAGCCTTCTAACCAATCGAACCTAACAGTGCAAATTAATCTGATTGACTACATCTACTCATAGTTCGTTGCTATACTGTGCATAGCTCGTTTACACTACGAGACTAGGCTTAGTTACTTGGAGTTTTACAAGACTGAAAGTTCCGGTGACTTTAATACTTTCAACGGAGGCTGTGCGAGTATGGAATATGCAATTTATAGTAGGTATAATGTACAGGGTGAACGATATGAAATGTTACCAATTTCGAAGGACTGCGATTTTTTTGTCGAAACTATTTATAAATATAAAGAAAAACCAAGAGAAAAAATATTACATTTTGTTATTAAATTTACTTTTAGTCTATATGACTATCTTTTACCTTGGCTATGGTCTTCAAATGGTAAAAAAATATTTGTTCGCACGTTCGCAGTACGTTTGTGATCCAGTGGTAGAGGTATTGTGCCAGTGAAATACGATCGCTTTCTTCATTGCATTTATACTAGCATGTTTAATTGCTCTCACCTTCCTCTACAAAAGTGAACAGATAAAATGTCCGGAACTAGCTGCACTGGAGAAATGACACGTGAAATTCGGTTTTCAGCCTTTTTTTGTTCTTACGAACTTTATAAGCCGAAACTTAGTCTCGTTCTTATGTTTGCGGTCTACAATCCAAATGTTTGCGTGCCTAAGACTTCAATGCAGTGTCCAAAACATATTTCCGATAATAAGCCGCTATTACTTTGACACCAGACTTAATAAAATAAATAGATTTAATGTAACACTTCATACCCTACACCCTGTAATGATCTGAAAATGCTTTTCGTATGAGTTAACTGCAGTGCTTTTGGCTGATACGATGATGATGATGATGATGATTATTGGTTCACCAACAATTGTTGACACTATCATAAGTATTACTACGTATACAAACGTTTTGTTTATTATGGCTAAGCATAACAATTACGTACAGGTAAACATCACTTGCATTAAATGATTACAATTAAACCAACCCTACTTATAATTACTATAGCAGTTTTTTCAATACAACAGTGAGTAAATAATACCAACCTTTTCTAGGTGATCTTAACTAAGTAGGAGTGTACTTTCTCCACAGTCTAGTTAATCTAGTTATTACTAGGTAGGTGGCATATGGTAATTGTAGTGGACTGTATAGGTATTCGTTTAAAAGCCTGCTTTGCACACTTATTTCAAAACAAACACTACATTTATCATGAAATTATTTGCTTTTACAATTACCAAATACCATTTTACATGTACATCGGATGTGAGGTCAGGATGTGCTAAAATTGTACAAACTTGCTTTAAATGCTTAAGTATAGCATAATTACGAAAGTTAATATCCATAATCAGACGTACATTTCTTCTAATATAACCAAAGTTTTTAACCACACTATTCAGAAAGTTCTTTTATTACACGCTCTTAGCTACGCTTAGCGCTGAGTCGTAAAAAATCAGCTTATTCCGTGTTACTGTTCTATAAAATTGTTCTTATTAAGAGCACCAGAGGAATACTAGAGCGTCTACTTCATACTAGTTAACTTAAGTTTTTAAGTCTAAAAAAGTATCATCATATTTAAGCACATTGTTAAATCTTTATTTAAATTCAAACTCACCAAATTATCACGACGTCATATCGATTTTTAGTAGAAATCAAATATTTAATAAACCTACACTCTTTCATACTGCTTGTATTGATGAATTGAGTCTCTGTTTCTGCAACATTAAAAATGAAGCTGATTCTAATGATTGATGTAAATTAACTGCATGCCGAATAAACACCAAAAAAAAATCGACTTCAACCGATTTCTCCAAGATACCGATTACCGCGAAAATCGAAATTCGTAAATTTTGAGGATTTTTCTCCGTTACTCAAACGAAGGCGTCATTAGAGTGAGAGAGACAAATCCTCGAAACTTACGAATATCGTTTTTCCCGGTAGGGCCGCTGACTTGAGGCCATCGGGACAATCTCGGGGTTATTCGATTAAAAAAATAATTTGACATCGGTTCGGTATCGAGATTTTTGTTACACGATACCTATGTTATAGGACTTATAGGTAAATAAAAAAAATTGTCGAATTGTGATAATACTAGTAATCCTCTTTTTTTGAAGTCTGTTAAAAACCGAGTCGAAGTATTCTGATATCCTGAGTCTCTATCAACATTATTTTGATTTTTTGAGTCAGTTGTATATACGAGTAAGCTGTGATACCTACGCCTCACACAAGCTCTTACTAGGGATCGGAACTTTGGGTGGAAAACTTTAACAAAACTTGTCAAATGGAAATGAAACAGCACGTTATATCTATAAAATATACATATCTACACAAACAGTGTAATTTTAACGATAAATGGGTCTTAATCGCGTAAACTTATCTTCATTTCATTTGATCCTACGTTACACCGTGGTCGCAGGCAGAGTCATGCCCTAAACGTCAGGATAAAATTAAACGTAGATAAGTTTACACAATTAAGAACCGTTTGTCGTTAAAATATGAGTAATAATCGTGAAAGTTTAAATCAATACAAACATTTCAGGTTCAATATTCCGAGATAGGGATTAAAATTGGATATAAACTTTTAAATAATATTCGTATTTTTCTTGGCTAAAGTGTTCCTATTTGTAAATTTTTCAAGGTTTGTTTAGGTTTTGCATCCATAGTTTCGACCGGTACTAATTACGGCCACAGACGTCGCGTTCACTCGAAATTCTTCTTGTCTGCTTCTATAAGCTGCAGTAGCTTATTGGACTACTTTACAATGTTGTACTCGTACAACGTACATTCTGTTTAAGCTGGGATGCCAGAGGAATTCGCAATATTCTAGACGAGTTTATGGCGCTGGGATATTGACCGTGAAATAACGCAGTTTTGTTACTTTCTTGCGTTATTGGGGAGGTTTAGGTTGTCAGATGTTTTGTTTACTATTTATATAAATTATAAATATTAGATATCATAAACCAAAGAATAAATAGCTGTTTACCAACGTCGGAGGTGTGATACTTATACGACGTTGGCGATCTCGGTATTTTTTCTTTGATAAATTATATCTAATATTTATAATAAATTATTTGACAAAGAACAATCAATGTTTAAACTTGTATACAGTAGTATGTATGTATGTATGTATCCTGCTACGAAATGCAATGACGAGTTCCTTAAATGACCTACGCTGTCCCGAGCACAGACGCCATTCAAATATGCGTTTGTTCTCTTCGTCAACTGTCAAGTTCATTAAAAATTCATAACAGCCTGAGTTCGTGTGACAGCAGGTTAACATGCTAACATTTGGTAGTAGGTATTTTATTGTGTTGCAAACTATATTTAACATAACAAGGGATACTCCGATCAAAGAGAAGTTAGGGTATAAAGTACCTGTGATAATGTATTTTGACACTACCCAATAGCTAAAACGAGTATGCCTAGCTGATAGATGGTGTCAAAAGCTTGGAATAACTTAACTACCTATACAGACCGACTCAAATTTTAATATATTTCCGGTAATAGATCTTTTAACCTTTCTAGTACGAGTAGTACGGAATATTTAAGCAGTTCGCATTATTACGCACCGAGCTTTAGGCATATCTTATATTATAGGCCACTCTTATGTTAATTATCGTATTGATCCTGGGGCCCATTTCTCCAATGGTATTAGACTAATACTATATTAGTCTCCGAACTGACAAATGCTATTGGTTTGCCATGGCCATTTGGCCAATAGTCTTGTATTATACGAAACATGGGGACCAGCTCACAAAAAACTCAAGACGGTTGGGAAATGCGACCAGTTGAGGAGAACAAACTGAGAAAACTTGTCTTAGCTGAAATGAAAAATGTCCGCATGTCTAATTTAATTTAATTATAATTTACCTGATTCCGGGCATCAGAGCGACAACTCACACAACCTTGTTAAAACGTCTAGGTATCCATTTAATGATTTCAATTTCAAAAATCTATAGGACCCTTACACGGCATGCGACGATGTATGTTTTAGTACACCGACTTTACCTCTAACTGTTTTGTTTCGAAATAACCCGCGCTTCGCTTTTAATATCGCAATCGGAAGATTTTGATACAGCTGACGACCCCATTGATCGGGCTACAGGGCTATATGTGTCACACACCATTAACATAACAAGGGAGACGGCCCATTCAAAACCTCTCGTGTCCGAACATTGGGATATTTGGGACGACCTTCGTCCCGCCCCGGCATTTTTAGCCGTAACGATATCGTCCATACTGACTCAACCTCGTATATTAAGCTATCAATTCATGGAAATATCACCTTTCTTTCATTCCGCATACGGGTATTTTTTCCATCAAATAAGTGTTGCATATACGAGTTTGAGTAATTATAGCGGCGATATGTGACATCATCGACTCGCAGACTAAAATCGCCACAACTTTGAGAACCACTTGTCTCGTTCTGCCGACTGAAAGAAAAATGTAGTAAGTCCTTTTTAGTTGCCTGCGTAGTTACTGGGTTTCAATCCTGTAAAGGACATTGAGATACGAGGTTTTGTAAAGTGTACGAAATGCAGATTTTAATCGACTCTGGGGCTGGGGCGTCTTTATATTATGCTCATTAAAATCACTTTTGATACTAATAATGGACTATATGCTAAGCTTAATGTTTGCTTTGAATTATTTATGTATGACTTAAAAAAACGACTAACTCACAATCCCTCATTGGGAAATTGCAAAATTTTTGTTGTTTTCTATTTTATTCTACTCCTTTGTCGGCTGGTTGTGGTTAACTGGCTAATATGTCTGCCTTACCTGTATATACCAAGTTGCAAATTTCTAGTACTAACGGCCATTGAGCTTTGCTACGGATTACGGATAGACAGACAGACGTACCGACGGACATGGCGATGCTATAAGGGGTCCTACTACGGAGCCCTAAAAACCTGACACAATAATATAATAATATATGCAGCTCGCTTAGCTATAAAAGGGGGAACTAAAAATTCGTTAACCTACAGAAACGTCCGGTTTTATCTTTCTGTCTCAATTAGCTTCAGTTCAATGGATACTGAAGTTGATTGTGACAGCAATATAAATTCGGAAGTTTCCGGGAACAGCCGAAGCAGGAAGATTATCCCCCTTATTCAAAAACGTCTCCTAACGTTTGTCCCTTTCCGTCTTATAAACATATTGATAAGATCGAAAGAAACAAACCATATTTAGCGGCTTGTTAAGTTAGGAGAGGTTTATGAATAAGGGGGATACATTTTAAGGCTTTGATCTAAGCCTCGTAAAATGAGTGTTGGTTTAGAGATGGGCCGTTCCCGGTAAATTCCCAATGTTACTATAGGGAAAGTTACCATTTGGGAATATTCCCCATACAGTTTTGGTTAAGTTACCGGGGACGTTTATGGGCGGATTTTTATTTTGTTGTCGTTTTTTATAATTTTCCATATTTGGGCTTTTTTACATTTTTCTACTCAGAATCACGAGCTCTTTCGATCTTAATAGAAATGATGAAAAAAAAGTGACCCCAAAAAAAATCCATTGAGGGAGCATTCCATGAAAACATCTACTTTTTGTCGCTTACGACACGCTATGGTAGCTACCCTAATAAAATATGCTAGCTGCTAGGAAACACTGTCAATCTTAAAGCCTTGATATGTTATTATTATGCCGTAACTCAGCTTACTAATTTAATTTCTCAAAACTATTGAAAAGACAGTGTCGCTTACGACATTTTTCATGGAATGCTCCATCTCAAGATACTATTTTTGCAATTTTCATACACTTTCTTCGACCGTAATTCAATGGAAGACAAAAAAATGTGGAATTCTTGGGACACTTTTTTTCTGCTAATGAGGATCGAAAGACCTCGCGATTCTGAGTAGAAAGAATACGAAAATATCCAAATTTGGAAAATTAAAAAAAACTGCAAAAAATAAAAATCCGCTCTTATAACGTTTGCTGCGTATCATTAGCTGGTTTTATCAACTACTCATTTTATCCATAAGTCACCCGAATGAGCCTCATGTTTTGAGGTCCGAGGGTCCGACAATTTCACTGAGGTACTTTACTTGATGGGCTCTTAACTGAGTACCTACTACAGTATCCTTATAAGTGTGCCGCTGTAAGCGTTTCTCGCTCTAACCAATTCGCATTAAATACTTGTGCAAGCGAGAGGTGTAGAAAACAATTTACGTGTTACAGAAACCAATCAACCGTCCGTATATTTCTAAGTAAATGGCGTTAATCGCTACAGCAATCTGCTAAAAGCTTTTTCAAATCTAGATTTACACACGTAGCGAAGGGCGAATTTACTAGATCGATAGCAAACCTTTCTATACATATACCTAGTACCTATGCTTAGAATACAGTGCTACGTGATACTAGGGCAATTCTCAAAAAAAATGTTTTTTTTTTGAAAAAATGATTCTTCCAGATCTCCAGATCAGGAGAAGGTTTTCAATTCGACTGATTTTTTTTTGTTGTATGTATGTTACCTGATATTTCCGAGAAACGTTAACCGGTTTTAAAATTTATTTTTGTGATCGAACGTGTATTACCCCGAGATGATCTCGTTGGCACCGAGTTGGGGTCTGATGATGGGATCTTGGAGAAATCGAGGTATCTCTTCAAAGGACCATGCCCAACTTTGTATGGAACTTTGCCCCAAAGTCAACACAGCTAAAAGTTACATTGTTGAATAGGTCTTTAAATCTACTTCATTTCATTCTATGGGCACCAAGATGAATTCCATTGCAGAACTGAGATATTCATATTTGTCAGTGTGAAGATTGTATTCACACTGACAAAAATATGAATATCTCATAGATCAGAGATACTGGTCGTTAATCATTAGGATATCGAAGTGTGTAAAAAAAAAGATTGTGCACACGTGATTGTATGTTAACCACCTCACTCGCTTAGTTTCTTTTTTCTTTTGACATTAGCCTTTTTTTTACATACAAAATAAGGGTGATCACTGGTAGCTGCAGCTACCAAAATAAACTAGTGGCTAAATCTCCAGAGGTTTTCTACTGAATTAGCTCGTATTCAGGCTGACAAATATATGAATATCTCAGTTCTGCAATGGAATTCGATTTCGTGCCCATATAATGAAATGAAGTAAAGTTAAAGACCTATTAAATGATCTAACTCTCATGTTTGTTGGTCTTGGGGCAATTTTGACGCATGGTCCTTTTATAGGTACATACATGTATGGCGCTTTTGGTAATTTTCATTCATTTACAAGAATTTGCATTCAGAAAGTAGGATTTGAGGAAACCAATGATGGAAATATTGGAGAAATTGGTTGAAGTCGGTTTTTAAATTTTTTTATTTGGTGATTATTTACATTGACAGGTGTGTCACGACCACGTTCAGCATTTTGATACTTATTTGTGAAGCAGCCTCTGCGACGAGCTATACATATAAAAAATTAAGTTTCGGTAACGTTCTGTACAATGTACATGGCTGTGACAACTCACAAATCTAAATGAGGAATATCCATTGCGCTTTGTACAAATAGCCCTAAACTGTATTGTTAAATATTTTGACGGTTAGAAATGCTTGGTTGTGTCTAATCTATCCAATATCTACGAGATGGCTGTCGATAATGGGAAGTATTTGCCTCCCCCGACCTCATCGGGATCGCATCTCACGTTTGTTTATTCAGTGAGGTATTTAGTTCGCGGCAGTCAAGACGGTCTACACTGAACCACAAACAACTACATATATACATAGTGGCCGTGTGGTGACGGCACTAAGAATACATTTGTCACCACCTCAACTGGGCTGGGTGTCGACACATTTGATATATTTTCGACTTTTTGGAAATAAATAGTTTGTCTGCCTCCTTAGCCTAATTTGGTAGTGACCCTGCCTACGAAGCTGGAGGTTCCGGGTTCGAAACCCGGCGAGGGCATTGTTTGTGTATTTATTTATCAGAAATATTTGTTCCTTGGTAGTGGCTGTCTATGTATATAAGTATATATATCTGTCTATATATATCTATGTACTATATATATCGTCTCTTGGTAACCACATCACAAGCCTTAATTAAGTTTACCGTGAGACTATGTCGATTTGTGTAATATGTCCCAAGATATTTATTTATTTATATTTAATCGAAACAGTACATTACGACACTCCTTTTTGCACGTGTCTCGTACGACTTTTTTTAGTACCTATAGGTGGCCCTCCGAAGTTTTGGACCTGACGTAAAATGAGCCACTTCTCGCACTAGCGCGTAAAAAAGGCACCATCTGTACTAAAAAGTTTTCTTTCTGTGGCCTTAAAACTAGTGCTACTAAGTGAAGTCTCGGTATAACTGTGTTTGTACGAAACGTGGGAACTGGGAACAGAATTCGCAAGTGCCGATTGTATCGTGAAGGCCAGGCGCAAGCAATAGGTAGATTTACTGTCCGAGATTACCGTTATTTCGCTCGTTAGCTTAGTTTCTGCTTCTGTCTGATTATATTTGCAAATACCCTAGTACTCGTACTTGTAGTGTGCTAGTTACAAACTATTTACCTACAGAACTACCCTTATCAAAGGGGAGTCCATAATGCAAGTCCCTTAACACATGTTAGGCACCTGTTTCCATTTTTGTATTGTAACTTGAAAATATTAATCACCATGTAAACTTATCTATCAAGAATATTATCACTCCACTGTATATAGGTTTTGTATCAGAAGAGTAAAAACTAAGAATTCTTTCCCACAATGTCGTAACAGAGGCCCTACCGCGAACCACGACCGAAGTTTTGCCTCCCTGTTACACTTACGTACGAATTCACGAATGCGAGAGAGAGGCAACACTTCGTTCGTGGTTCGCGGTAGGGCCTCTGATGTGCTTACCATAGAAAAAATCAACTACGAAAGACTCTGGTTGTCACGGGATTCGAACCCGCTGCCTCTGGATTGCCGGTCCAACGTGCTACCAATTACACCAGACGACCTTCCGTCGATCACAGCGAATTTTTCCAATGGTATTGTGAATCTAATCACTAGCGACATCTGTACGTAATGTTTCGAAGTAAAGAAAGAGTAAGAATTCTTTTTTTTTATGTGACGAAGGTAGACAACTGAGCTCTCAGCCCACCTGATGGAAAGCAGGAACTGAGGCCCATGGACATAGTGATCAAAAAATCGCCTATGTGCTGCCTAATACACTGAGGACTTAGATGGACTGCCTCTATCTATGCCAGTAATTACATCAGCTATCTTAAGGTGCATTCAGACCAAAAGAGCATTCGCTGTTCTATCCCCCGCTCTACGAAATCAACCAATCAAGTTTTGTGAAACGATCGAATTTCGTACAGTGGCGGGTTAGAATAGCGAATGTTCGTTTGGTCTGAATACACATTTACCCCCAACCGGCGGGAGGTTAACGGATAAGACGGTGCATGGTAGCTATCCGGGCAGACCCTGCATGAGGTCCTACCACCAGCAAAATTCGCTGTCCTTCTGTCTGTCACCAAGCGATATATCATGACTCATTGTAGTTAAACAGCTGGAATTATCACAGAAGATGTATTTAATAATAAGAAGTGAAAAATACATAGGTACTAAAAAGTCCCGCTAAGTACCTATCTTACCGGTTCTTCTCGGGTCAGTGATGTAGGGATAGAACGGGAAGTAGTATTAGGGTCAAAATTATTTTCGTTGTCTTGTTTCATACCACTTTATCACGCTTGCTATCTCGACTCAGTATTAAAAAAAAATCGGTGCACTTGTTTTTCTTTTTCAAGCTAGATTTTAATACATACATCAGAAATTTGAAACAAAACAACATTTCATATGAAAATCAGCACTGCGTCAAGTTTTTTAGGGACACAAATTGAGACAACGAAGAGAATTTTGACCCATTAATTTCATGTGTAATTTAATAATGACTGTTCAAAATAGCTTGTTGCTATTCCTACTTGAATAAAGAATCGTTAAAAAAAATAATAAAATTTAACTCAACGAAATGGCTGTACACTTAAGTCATGTCATAAAGAACTGAATCACAGCCAGGTGAGAATCCACGCGTTTCCGCTCTCTAAAACGCCTTTGAGACCAGTGGGACCACAGGCTTGCTATTAACAATGCTGAGCGAGCCTCCTCTTCAATTTAGTCTGTACTTTTAGATATTTAAATAATCGTAATGAAAATTTACCTTCATACGTCGGGAAGAACGGTATACGAAAAAAATAGTGTTCAGGGTGCTTAGACAAGTCGCCAATCGCTAACGCTTAATCGTCAATCGTAAGCGAAATGCAGCTAACTGTCTTTGTCGCACTAATATGCAAGAGTGACAGAAAGGGAAAACTACGATACGCTACTAAGGGGTGCGTATCATAATGAATACGCACTTTTAGTATAATTACAGTTTACAAACGTTCATAACGTATACTAACGTCAGGTATAATGTATTAAACATCTATTTCCAAATAGTATAATACAAAAATAATATAACCTTAATAATATATACCGTTGTTTAGTCTAACGTACATATTAACGAATTCCGTTTCATTTATCAATAAAAAGGTATAAAAGTTCAAACACATACTAACATCTGATATAACGCTATAAATATAATTGCCACAAAAGTAAGTTAGGTTAAGTTCCACAAAAACGTATACGTTATATTACTTACCCTTTTCAATCCGTTCTAGCCTCGAAACCTAACCAATCCAAGTAATAAATCAGGGTAAAAACGACTTGGATTGGTTAGGTTTCGAGCGTAGTTACCCAGATAAATAAAAGACCTACTTACTTTTAATTAATTGTTTACGCATCCTCATCCTTGCGAAACCAAAAAAGGGGGGACGGGGGGGGCGTAGCCCCCCATAAGGGGGGCTCGGGGGGCGGAGCCCCCCGCATTAAAAAATAATAAATTTGTACCTCTCCTACTCTAACCTGGATAGGTTCGTTAGGTACCTTTTATCCCTTAGAGCAGAAATAGAAGCCCCGCGCAGCGGGGCTTCGTCGACCGGTTCCCAGGTCTAAATGGCTTCCTATACGAATACGGCTTAATATACGAATAAATAGTAAATCAATTCCAATTAAATATAATGATAATTCTGTAGTTTAATTATTAAAAAATCGTAGGCGCTTATATTTTGTGTAAGATAGTTGTTTTGTATATTAGATTATTTCAATGTTATAATAATTAATCGTTATCGTAAACGATATTATATGTTACGTTCATTATACATTTTAAAATTATTCATTTAATAATTATACCTTTTACACGTTATATTTATTACACGTTAGGCATTATAAATTTAGACAAACTGAAATTATACATTATGATTTATATAGCATAAGTTCGTATACGTTATATTACTTACCCCTACTAAGCGTTAGCGATTGGCAACTTGGCTAAGCATCCAGCTTGCTCACACTAGCATATTGCGTCGTGTGACTGCTATATGGCCAGTCGGCCACATTTCAATTAGTAATTCGTGGATAATGTAGTAATTTTATTAGTTATAATACCCAAGCTGTAACTTATTTTGTATGGCTGTTTGTATCCCTAAAATAATAAAAATAAATTTCAAAATCGATTTATATGGAAGATGAGGCCGTATTGCAGAAAAATATGGTCACTTTTACCACACAATTACATTTTGAGATGCGGCAGTATAGCGATGATTGGTGTTTGCGAAATTGATAGAAAGTAAGTCCGCGTTTAACTCACGGCGGCACCTCATGGAAGGCATACTTACAGATTTTGCGCATTAAACTCTGTAAGTTACAAGAACAGTATTTCAGGTGCTTGAATTTCCAAAAGGTAATAACTATAGAAAATTACCTTTTGAGGTACGCTCTTTTGTGTTCGTTTTGTGAATTCTAATTATGATGTACCTAATGAGCTTTTCCTGCCCGTTTGTGCACTAATGAGGCTGAGGTTTTAGATTAAATGGTGTTTTGTCGGTGTCGAAGCTTTTTACAGAAACCAGACGTGTGTTGTTGCTTTTTTTTCCCTTGTGCCCAGATTCCGTTGAATAATAATAAAAAACATTATTTATTAGTCTTATATTATATGACGAGCGAGAGTTTAATTATAGACCTTATTCGAATGTCACTTCGAATTCTCGTAATTTTGTGTAACTTAAATTATAAAAAAAGAGTGTAGTGAGACTAGTGATTACCTACCTAATATTAAACGAATCTGTCCGTCAACACGAGTAAAGATAAAGTTACAATAACATTACCCTTATTACCGTAGCGATGTGGAACGCAAAAAATATTCGAGTGTATCGAAAATACCAACAAAAAATCGACCACGTCGATGTCGTATATAGAACAGTCACGTTTGGCATGGCACACGCCTCGCACACATTTGTATCAAAGCAATAGTTTGACTTTTAAACTGTCGCTCTGGAGTCGTGTTAAAATTAGGTACCTTTTCCACGCAAACGACAGATATTTCCACACGCATCCGATTCAAAGCCAAAGACGGATTATTAATCTGTCAACAATATGAATACCAACTAGTTACCAATATGAATAGGTACAACCTGCCTGTGAAGCCGAAGGTCCTGTTTGAATCCCGGTCAAGGCATCTATTAGTCTATTTATTGCAAAAGTAGTTGTTCCTCAGTCATGATCGTTTGCTATACATTTAAGTATCTATCACAACTAGCTTGTACCTACTCACAATACTTAATTGAACTTACCGTTTTTGGCTCATCTGAGTGCAGGATAGGTAGCGTTTATGTCTGTCGTACGTAAAAAATGTTAATATAGTTTCCGCTACCGATACATAACAAGAGAAGCCATACAATGTAATCTCTTGACACTTTCCATAATTGATAATCAAACATTCCTTTCATACATTCGATTTCATCATATAAATACGGAAATGATCGATCCTAATTACGACGATTCAATGCCCAGTATACAATAGGAGTCGGAGAAATCGTGCCGAGCTTGGGGACTGTTGATTGATATTGATTGGAACTTCCGTATATACCTATGCGATTGTATTCAACACTGTCGGTGTATATTGGTTCCACTTTCTGCTTGTGCAATGCTTTAATAATATATCTGTAAAAAATTACGCGAATTTCATTCTTGTCGCACCCGGTAAATGCAATGTCGATCGACAACGATGTTCAGTGAAATGTAGCTAATTCTCTAGATCGCATTTACTAGAAAATCCCAGTACCCGGGAGCTTTTTATTAGAAATATCGCTATTGGTTTGTAGTTAAAGCTCTGTAGCCATATTCTCTGTGTCGATGTAAGCGTGTTGATTCGTTTTATGCTGTTCGTATGCAAATTCAGATATATTCAAAGGTCATGGTATAGCTTATCTGTTATCTGTGATACTTCAGACACAGTCAATTAATTGTGGTCCCAGAGTTCATGAAGACATCCTATTACAGTGTTTTGTTAAGCCCAACCTGACGAACCAAGGGCCAGTATGGTTCCACAGATTGGAACAAGGTACAGGAATCAAAAATCTTGCGCTCACCAAAACCTAGTGCTGAGGTCGTAAAGTTAACTGAAATACTTGAAGCTTTCTATATTTATAAATCATTTATTAATTTCCATTATAATATATGAATATGAATATCGTTTAATTATAATATGAATAGGTACGTTCTATAGTTGGGTCAAAATTATTTTCGTTATCTTATTTTGTGTCCCTAGTAAACGTGACGAAGTGGTGATTTTTCAATTTCTGTTTTTTTTTTATACCACGTCGGTGGCAAACAAGCATACGGCCCGCCTGGTGGAAAGCAGTCACCGTAGCCTATGGGCGCCTGCAACCTCAGGGTTTCTGATGTATGGACTAAAATCTAGCGTGAAAAAGAAATACAAACTGCACCGGATTTTTTTATATGCTGAGTCGAAAAAGCAACCAAAAGCGTGACAGAGTGGTATGAAACAAGACAACGCAAATAATTATGACCCAGTTGTCTTTCCTTACCACAGTCACTACACGTCTATTTTAAAGCACATTATACTATTACGGAAGATATCAATCCCATCTATATGTAGGTAAGTATATAATAAAACTTTGCATGAAATCGCCTTTTAATTTCTCCAGAGACATTAGCGGGAACGGCTGGTCGGAGTTGGCTATTTAATATGCAAAGGCAATGTTTTATTAGGTTCGAGTATTTATGCTGATGGCGATGGCGGCTGTTTGTATGCATGAGGCTGAGTGTAAATATTGATTTTATTCGGAACGAGTTAACAGTAATGTGGAGTTGTAAACGCTAGTATTATTTTAACATTGCATGTCAAGCTGCAGTCATTTTAGATTGATAGGTACTCCACGGATTCCACAGTGCCAAATAAGAGGAACACGTCGCATTTATATCCTCGGGACTCTATAAAACGAATTTGTAAAAATATACTCTCGTATTCATGAAATTTGAAATGACTCTGTGTTTTTTTTTGTACAGAGCCATAAAAACAATTATCGATTTGTATACGAGTTGGACCAGTTTTGCGGTTTATCATAATATGTAATAAACACACGACACGAATTTACCTACATGCAGAAATTGCAGAATTTACTAACAGTAAATTACTTACCCCGTAGTTGGATGAAAAGATATCAGCTCATCACATCCAACATATTTGTACTAATATTTTAAATACTATGATTTACACAATTTAACTAGCATTGAATCGATAGCCCGGATAACGAGCTGACGACTATAGTCTACCTCAGCAAGAGACTCGATTTGAAGATAATGCGCATGGATCTACTTAGGGTTACCAACTTACCAAAAACTTTTTTTTAAATACTAGTAGTATGGATACCTACCCATAGTGTATCCAGTGGGTATTAAGTATTAAACACAACTTTAAGCTAAACCTAGACAACGAGCTGACGACTAGATTTTATGACAGTCTGCCTCAGCAGTGTGCTTAATACTATTTGCTACCGCCGCGTTAAACGCGATCATCATTTTCCTAACTAGTGCGGAAAAGTAAACTTTGCGCACGCTTCGTATGCGTAAATTTCTCTTTTTAAGGCACTTGTTATGAAATAAGTCGTTCGATACACGTGTCAAAACTTCTTTTTAACTCGAGTGATTGTCACCCTCGTTTCACTCGGGCTCGAACTTTCACCCTCGTCGAAAAAAAATTTTTTGCTCTTATATCCAAATGTACTATTCTTTTTATCCTGCTCGAGCGAGCCGGATGGAAAGAAAATCCGTGTTTAAAACGCGGCAGCTCATTGTAAGCACATTGGTGTGGTCATGTGGTGGCTTATGATGGGCACGGATTCATCGAGTATTCTACGCGTTTTCCTACTGCATACTCAGGACGCGATGGCAACGACGACAAATGTTAAACACGACTATCAAAAGCCTACAGGAGACGATTCAAGATTATACGACATCTGATCAATATAATGATCAGTTTGATACGCAACATTTAGATTTTATCAAGTCCTGTCTAGAGGCTTTAGTATTACTTCTCAACTTTATAGCCTAGATAACGAGTTGACGACAGGCATTAAAGTTAAACTGGTTTTAGAAAAAGACGAAGTTTTACTCGAAAAAACTGTTAAACATTTAACTTTACAAAATAGTTTCACGCCGTTTTGTTACCTTCTTAGTGTTACATAGTGCTAGTAAATTCAGTGTCCTGCCAAAACTTCACAAAAGTAGTCTGGCAACCCTAGACGTAGCTCTTAAATTCATTTCCTGGAGCGAGCGCTCGAATCGAATTCCGACCAACCGTGAAGGGTTGAGACAAAAGTCGAATTACTGTGATGGCTTGTCTGGTTGTTATTGTTTGTTTGGAGCAAATAGTAAGTTTAATTTAGTTCCGATGAGAAAATGGGTAGCGGATCAATGGACTGGATTACTTGTTGTTTTATTTGTTTGGTACTTTCATTATGTTATTAGTTTATTACAGTCTATCTATGGACCTATTCAATTGATTGAATTTAAATTTCCGGGAAAGTAAGGCACGCCAGGCCCATACTCAGAAAAGCCTTCAATCAATGTTTTAGGCATTTTGATTTAAATCGACTTGATGAAATCATCATTATCATTTTCATTATAAATATTACCACTTAACTAATTAAGCTCTTTATCTTTCATACTTTGACAAAATATCGCATTGTAGGGTTACCACTTACCAGCCTTCGAAAATTCTCCTAATATAATATAAATAAATCAACGTTACTTCATAGTGGACAGTCATTCATTGCCGTATAGATAATCTTTCTACCTAACTCCTTACTATAAAGCTCGTGGCATGTGCACTGATCACAGCTAGTGAAGAACACACATTAGACGGACATTGCGATCGTGACGGCTGGCGGGCTAGCACGTGCGGAGCAAACGCCGCATTTTACTTTAAAACCCTAGTTACGTGGTGTCGTGGTTAGGTATTGCGTCTAGCAAGCGTCAATAATTCTGGTAAATTATAGCCAGTACACACACGGGACGTGACCTCGAATATTACCCGTATAAACTGGTGTTTTCTAAAAACGTATCGAAGAATATATATTATATAGGAGATTGTGATTTCTACGCTATTTTGTACACGCTGGAAATTGTTCAGTTAAAATGCTTTATCTTAATGCCCGATCTAATTTTCGACTAAGCTCTGGGAATTGATAATCGCATTGCTGGAAAATCTAGCGTTGAAAGAAAGCGAGAAATTCGATATCACTTCAGAAATCAAATGTTTATCAAGTGGACGAATTAATCAAAAAATTTACATAAAACATCCTTTTATTTATCCTCAACCTCATTATCATTAATGTCACTTATACGGGCGCGTACGGCACGCAAATGAACCAATCATTTTACAAATTTAGTTACAATGTAGGTATTTTAATAACTTTTTGAAATGGAAAGTAGATATGAAGACCTTCTTTTTCTTGCACTCTCATTGCTTGCGTCGCTTAAGCTTGATGTTGGCAACCCTAACCACTGACATGTTATCATGTAACTGAGCTACATGTCATCACTCTTCTTTTACATAGCTATAGAATAGATTCTATCACAAAAATCAAAGCATGTGGTTAATGAGCCATCCAAAAAGTTGCTACATGTTAGGGAGGGACGACATGATTCGTGGCGTTACGCTGTTAAACATTTGTTTTGTTACGTTGTCTTCTAAGTGTATGCTGCATGTATACGACACGTTGTAGCCGTGAAATATAGACAAAAATTTATACAGATATCCCTACATACAAAACATTATAAGTCGTAACTAAATATAATTCACAATTAACTGACAGGGCTATACAAAAGCTTCCCTGGCGAGGCGAGAGCAAGTTTTACCGCTCGGCACAATCCGAGGAACAATGCCGGCAATTTGCTGAAATTACCGAGTACTTCAGTCGGTTTTGTGCTTTATTTTTAAACAGGACTCGCGTTCGGACTTTACACATTTATCTCATTTTAATGTTACCTGTCATAAAATAGATTAAAATTATGTATTTATTTATGAACTTCAAAGAAGTAAACAAAATATACCAAAGAAAATGGACAACGAAATGGTCCCATTTTAGCGTGATGCTGGCGTGAATTAGCGCATATCTTCCCATGAGACCATAGTTCACCATACGGCGGAGTAGGCGCTAAGCCAAACATGTTATGATGTTACTTCGTAGTACACTCACATCTAAAAATATCGATACATTTCAAAACGTATGCCATTGCCATGCCCATAGCTCGAGGATCCATATCATTAATATATTTTGGAGCAGGCCGTACCTACGTATATGCTTTTTACCGTACATAATTTTTTTGACAAACATACTTCTCCATAAACTTTGAAAAAAGTTGCCAAGGGGCTCAATTGGTATAGCACCAGAACCCTGCTCTAATGCTGTCTATAAAACTCTAAACTGTACTAACGTGAGAACACCAAGAAATGGCACAAAAAGCACCGCCTTTGCCCTCTCCTCTCGCGAATGTAATTTCAGATAATGTGCCGCGATGCGTTGGTCCAATCTACATATTCTCTATTCAGAACAGATTCTCGACTTCTTGTATAATTTGGACTTGATATTCGTAACCCGCTCAAGCACTCTGAAGTCTCTTTTAAACTGGTTTTCTTAGATGTTTTTGAGAGTGGTGAATATTTCGTGTAGTGCAATTCCACTACGAAACGACGTAACGTCACAGAGTAATATGACAGTTACTTCTCTTTTTAAATATGTCGAGGATACTCCCATTATTCGTGCAAGTACTATTTTCAGGAAAATTCTTAAGACGTTGACGAAAACGACGTTCGTATATGTAACACAATCTTACTTGAGATGTATTTTGTCTACTACAAATACTAATGTAATATTTAATACATACAGTTGGAAATTTTAAGTGTTTATTTTAGATTTATGTGCACTTTTAGTTGATTAGCTCTGACACATAGTAACACTAGCTGACCCAATAGGCATCGTTCATTCTGACAGTGATTTCTATCCATTAAAACTTTTTCTTTACTCCAAGGGTTCTCCAAAATAAGTGTCCACTAAACAATAGAATTAACAATCCATTTTTGTTCATGTAGAATTCCATTTTTGGTCATCCGCAGACCACGAACCCTGTAAAGTGTTCGAAACGTCGGAATGAAGTTAAAATTAGTTAATATACGCGAGTTTATCCGTTTTCATAGTTTTATTTCATGAGTAATCCTCGCGGTAACCGAAGAAAATATTATGTAGATAGTTACTCATTCATAATTAACGTCGTATCTTATCGCACCAATGTGTAACATATTGAACCTTGTAAGGTGCACTGTGGTGTACTCTAAAAATGAAATTCGGTTAATTCCTGTAAATGCAAACCGCGCCGAAATTCATTCGATTTTCTTTTTTATATATTTTTTTTTTTCTTTTTTATATATTTTTTCATGATATCAACTTACACTACTGCGTTGTAATTGTAAACATTATTTCTTAAAAATAACACCTTGAGAACAGAAAATCAAAGCATAATTTTGTCAACTTACTGTCTGTCTATTTTTTATAGTAATTTGTGTGGGAAATGGTATTTGTATGGTATTAATTTGTAAAAATCGTAAAATAAGCGACGCCCTAGCCTGGCATGAACCCTAGACTAGCACTTAGCCGCCGATGAACGTGAAACGGAGTCATTAATGTGTCCGCTCTGTTCACAGTGGAAGCGGGCAATAAGCCCATAATTCATTTCAGAAGGAAACTTTAATCAAATTAACAATTCAACTTCCGATGACGAAGCCAAATTTGAAAGTCAATTAAAAAGCAATACTCGTGACAAAGCGACGCTTAAGCCTGGTATTGGTATAACACTGCGGGCTGTAATTTCCCAGTAGGCTGGATTCGAGAGCGGTAAATGTAGATACCGAGTCGATTAAAAAAAAAATACATAGTTAAAGGCCTTTAATGAAAACATAAATTTAACGTTATAATTTTTGTGTTACAAAATAACGTAACTCTCGCCGTTTTTTATATCAATACTTATTGTCAATCGTCAACACGAGTATGGCCATGTCGGAGGCAGAAAAACGTCCCTTTATTATGATTGACGATTCGCACCGTTGAGGATTTGTGTTTTTATTATTTAAATGGTTCCGAATTGAATGATACGATTTTTGTTTTTTTTTTTCCATTGTTATTTGCAGGAATTCAAATTAACGTGTAATGTAAATTAACGTAAAAATTACGTTACCTTTTATACTTAGTATTCATTCGACAAGAACTAATATGTACTTAGCTGGGTTAGTTGTGAGTGTTTTAGTGTACTTCGACTTTGGGACAGATGATTTGTGTAAAGATAAATAAAGAAAGTCGCTAATTACATTCTTGGGCACCGATCCCATCAATTGGCGAGATTTTTCTTCGCGGGCGACTGAATTATCTTAGAAAATTTACTTGTCGGTAGCTAACTGCTACGGCCGGATATCAATTATAAAATATTGTAAATACTGACACGGGATCTGTATCTTTTGTTCGTTTCTTAGGCGAGTAAATAGTTCATATAACTCATCGCTTACTCGCATTTTGCAGTCAACGTCAACACCCAGAGCCATAAGGTGCAACCGAAAAAGGCTCTTAATGCGTAAAAGCCAAAGAGTGGAGAATCGTCAAAGTGATACAATAACTGTTAAAGAAATGGCTTTTAGTAGAACATTGGTACCTAAGTATCTATTACATATTTTGTTATTTCAAATCAATAGCGCGACAAATACGAACACAAAGAAAGCCTAATACAGAACATCAACTCAAAGCGCCGAAACTCCATTTACGTTTCCGAGCCAAACCGGCGACCTACAAATTCGTATCCAATTAGCCTTTAATTAGTAAGCATTGAGCACGTCGTGACGTCATCAGAGGCGTTAACGGTAGGTATAAACAAGCGGCAATCAGATGGCTCCGGGCGATGAACTTTCGGCTAATGAGTCTATGGCAGCCTATAAAATTGCTCGCTTGAAAATAGATGTTATTGTACTGGGCTGCGAAGTTTATTTTCGTCTAATGTTTATGTTATGAAGTATAGCTCGTTGCGAAAACGTACGCGGTAGGGGCATATAATTGTAGGGTAATATAATTATGACATCCTATTATCATTGTTGTGACCTTTATTAATTACTTAAGAGAATGACTATAAAGCTATACCTACGTTCAAGAAGTTGGATTAATATGTAATAGAAGTCTATGTAATATTTATGGACGCTTAGTATTTGTACCGCTAGCGACATGTCAATCAATACATAATTAGTTACATTGTTAACATGTAATTGTCATTACCATACTCTCTTTCTGCCAAATAAGTGTTAACAATTTTACTTCAACACTTTATGGCTTTTACAGCGAAACCTTTAGTCGGTCGTAACAAAGTTTCTACCCCCAAAAATAAAGCATAACTTAAGTTTAAGCTATTCACTGCCCTGATCACTTTCCGTTACGTAAAACCTTCAGTTACTCTACAAACAAATGGAAACTGAAACATTTTCTTCAATCATCTTTCGCTACGGACATAATATATAGTCTGCCTTCCATACCAACATAGTTAACCATTTGTGCACATTATTTACCTTGTAATAAAGTCCACAAATGGTCAGTTAAATGTGTTGGCGTCCGTACCTCCCTAGACAAAATCGCTAAAGGAATAATTAGCAGTGCTTTGACTTGTTACAAACGAAGATACTTAAGACGTCATCAAAAGGCTTTTAATGATAAACCTACAAACAATTTACGAATAGTGTGAATAATTTGTAATCACTCGTATTTAAAGATCACTAATGCATAAAGACGATATTCTTAATTAATGAATACAATTGTCTACGGACTAGGCGAACTACAACTTGACTGAAAGCGCTTCATTAATCTTCTTTTGCGGAGAAAAAAGCAAACTTAAAATTGATACCTAGGACATAATAATTAAGTTTTATTTGCTTTTAATCAACATGCTAAATACAAATGAAGAAATACTTAAATTAATGTTTGCAACTCAGGGTGGCTGGGGTGCCACAAACCACAACGCTGATTTTCGGGCCAACCAAAAAAGCACTATTGCTAGAGTGACCTTGCAGGAGATATATACATTTATTTATTTACGTCTACTCAAACGAGACCACATACCATGCAGTTGTCGCGAAAAGGCGTACAAGTCAAGGTTCTGAATAGAAAACGTCTGCGACGCGAATGGAATAATGCATTCCAGCGAACAATGGCGGCCACTAAATGGAAGCGACGCTTTGACAGCTCTGTCGATGAGAAAATTATAACCCACTTTTTACGTCGGGCTTTCAGAAACTTTCAACCTTAATGCAAGAAGATAAGGACTACCTTCAGTGATGTTTTCCCGTTGTTTTTATCGGGAAAATTTACATGCTATGATTAACGTTAAATCCGTCGCGAGAAGAGAATTGAAAAAAATAATAGTACAAGTGCTGTGCGGGAGTTGAAGGGAAAAATAAAATCTAATGTGAAAATTTGTGCGTGAAACAACATTTACTCTGATGATTTGATGAAGTATTTTTTAAAGAGTGATCGAGATTGAGTAAAAATAATTTAACAGTGAAGATTTTAAAACAATACTTATACTTGAAGTTCTTGGTTTGAATCGCTGCTTTATCTGCCTTTTTCATAAATGTCCATCATCCTAACTTTTCCGAACGTCGTAGTTTGTCTTTATATGTAATTTGTGCTTGATGGAAAGGGGACAAAACATAGACCTTTTTAGACCCAGACATCGTATTTTTTTAATGAATTATAGATGGTTCAAAATGTTCAAATACAGTCGCCATCAGGGGCTTATTTCTCGAAAGCTTGTAACTTGTAATACAAGCGGAAGTCCTTATCTAATTAATAGTGTTCCACTTGTATTACACGTTACAAGTTTTCGAGAAACGGGCCACAGATATATCAAAACATTTGAACATGCACTCTAACGCCATGACAATAGAGGCCTGCTCGGATATTTATGACAGTTTTTCGTCTAGCATTTATGTATCTGTCATTAAAAAGCAAATACGTAAAGTTGAACAGACAGCGGAAGTATTCCCATTTTTGCCGTCCCCGTCGCCTGTTATCGAACTCTATCATATATCGTTCATAATGCAGAACGTAATTTCCTGTCCGAAAATATTTTATTGCTATTAAATATTAAAAGTTAATTTTGTGATTCAATATTAAACTCTGCGTTAAACCCTGGCACAGATATTTATATGACCGGTGTATACTGAGAGGGTTGGTTGTGCTTGTGTTTGGCGTCTGAAGGCTACGGTAACGGCTTACCGTCAGGTTTAGAGAATCGTTTACATCATCAATCATCAGCCTCTCTCAGTCCACTGCTGAACGTAGGCCTCTCCCTATTTACTTTGCGTATGGATGGATGGACATGGGGCCTATTTCACGTAGGCTTGTAACTTGTAATACAAGCCGAAGTCCTTATCTAATTAATAGTGTTTAAAAGTGACTTCCCCTTGTATTACAAGTTACAAGCCTTTGAGAAACGGGCCCATGTACGCATTAGCAGCCTTAGCAGGTAAATGCCCATAATAGCCACGCTGGGCAAGCGGGTTGGCGACCGCAGTACTGTGTCTATTATGATGACGCTGTCCATCATCAGTCTTCAATAAATTAATGGTCAGTGACACTTCAATCCCTCGTTCGGAGGCTCGATTGTCACAAACAAAATTACCCAATAAACATGGCGCCTTAGCGAAACCCTCGGTTTTTGAATTTTGCATGTTACATGTCAATAAAAAAAACCATATCTAGAACAACATAATAGCCTCACAAAACACAGTAAAACCTAATTTGGATGCAAATCAAATTAATTATCTGATAAAGAATTTATTTTGGTTAACACGCGACTTTATTTTGAGTAACTACTCTTAATGGCGACTCTATATACGTATATATCTACGTTACTTTACATGCCTCTCGCTCGCACCAATACCTACGCCATTACGTGCGAGAGGGACATTATTATGGCTAAAGCCGCTACAGGGGGTTTAATTCTGATATGTTAATAAGTACGATTTCCACTGATCGGACGGAGTTGGCGCTTACTTACTTGATAGACTTGATGGAAAAAATACCCGTAGTAAACAGATACTGAAATACATACACAATTACACATCAGCCACGACCGAGGAACAAATATTTGTGATAAATAAATATGTAGGTACACAAATAAATCCCTCACCGGGATTTGAATCTGGAACAATCTCCAGCTTCGTAAGCAGGGTCACTACCAAATACCAACTAGGCTACGGAGGTTGACAAAATGTAAATCAAATCCAAGATTTGATGAACGACAAAAAAAATATCGGACAGTGTAACGGTATAAAAGCTGCTTAAAAGCGTTTCGACTCTGCACGACTGCATCTGTTCAGTGAGTATTGTACAGTCAAAGGCAAAATAAGGTGGATATAAAAATGCTCAAAAATATTAGCTCGTGCTGTACAGTGAGTGTTAAGAAAGAATCCTCTTATTAACATGTTATGACGTTCTTATTATACAGAAGTAAAGTGTACTGGACATATTTTTGAGCATTTTTATATACACCTTATTTTGCCTTTGACTGTACATTAGAACCACGACTCATTTGCACGGAATAATGGGGTCTGAGTTATCGTTTGTACAGGAAACGGTTAAATTATCGGTGTGACAGATATAACCGCATTTATTTTTATGCGGTGCCTCTGTCATTGTCAGATCGGGCGGGGGTTTTTATAGCAGTCTTTTTATTTCATTATGTACGCTTATCTGTCGGTCACATGCCATTTCGATTGGCTACTTTCCTAATTAGAAAAAAAATTGCTGTAAAATATTTAGACGCGTAATTTTTATTTTGTCTCACAACGTCGGAGAAAGTGTAGCAGGATCGGACGTCACATGGAAATTAAGAGTTTTTAAAATGTAGGTAAGATACAAGTTAGGATTTAGGTAGTTTTAATACAACGTTTATTTTTATTACAGATGGTGCCTTTTTTTAGGCGCTAGTGCGAGAAGTGGCTCATTTTACGTCAGGTCCAAAACTTTAGAGGGCCATCTGTACTAAAAAACGTTGTACGAGACACGTCCAAAAAGACATTCGTAAGTCGTGTCACTTAAAACACTCCCTTCGGTCGTGTTTTAAAACATCGTCACTCGTTTCGACTTTCATGTTTTTCGCACTTGTGTCGCAATGTACTATTATCACGATCGATTTACCTATCAGAAAAGTTACTGACCCGAGGAACTCCGAAGATATGATGGTCTCTTATTTATCGTTTGTCATCGGTGCCGTCGCATTCTAGCAAGTATGTAAGTCTGAAAGTGACACACATAACATGATATCCGATGAAAGCGGGATCATCATAATGCACCAGTTTTATTTAATTATATTCCTTGAAAGTTCGTCGAATCCCCCATCCCCATTCACGGACTATAGTCTCCTACAAAGAAAACAAAAACTAGAAACACAAAGACCGTCCATGATTGCTAGCAATTAGCACTAGACCACTTATCTTCTAGATCGTTTTCGACTTACATGCTCGTGGCTTGAGGCCTCAGACATGTATTTTAATAGACGAGCCTTTTGTGGGAACACAAAATAAAACGACAAGCGGGTGAGAAGGACCGCTACAATCGAAAATCTGACCGTCTAATTAAGATGTACCTAACTTGAGTGAGATGTTCGAAATTTACTATTTTAGTAGGCAACGTAAGTGGGTAGGCCTACTGATACTGCTATTACTGTTATCAAATAAATGAGTCAATCACTGTTTTAGTATCACCTCCTTATTAGCTTATTTCACTTGAGTGAACTCGTACAGTTACATAAAGATTTCAAATCATTTCACAAAAATAAAAATATATTTTCCCTATATAAATATTTTGAATTTGATGTTAACACGCCAAGGTTTGTCATGAAAGCTAAAATTTGCCTAATGCATAACCAAATAATGCTCGCCAGCACTCGAAGTGTGTTTGAGTGATCTACTCAACCAAAAGATATCTGTGCTCGTTGGTGATTACTTCTAACTAATCTGTAGAGTGGTTAATCTGGTACTAGTAGCACGTCAAAATAGCACATAAACTTAGCTACTCTATAAACGTATATGTCTTTTTAACTAGTCACAGCCAAAACATGGTAATAGAGATTGTAAGTCGTTGCGATTTAGTTCAAAGTAGAAATGCTTTTAGGAGCTCTAGAACCTCGTAAATCTTGGAGTAAAATGCAATATGAGGACGCATCAGAGAGATTAAATTTGTTTGGAGACTTGATTGAGTACGCTCGTGTGTGCATTTGCTTGATTGAGGTAGGTTGTTTATTTTTACTTACTAAACAAGTTTCTGCAAAAAGTTACACTTACATTTGTGTTATGATGGAATGGCAGAGCAAGGTGGGATAATTGATGGAACGTAGCATTCAATTTGAGCAAATAGTCAAACATATAGCATGTTTATGTCCAACTATTCTGCTCTGTTTTTTATGGTTAGTCAATAAAAGATTGGACTAAGTCTCATAAGTCTACAAAAGGGAGCCAATTGAATGCTTCCGCAATGTTAATAATATTATCACACGTGACTCTACGTTTAGCTGTAAAACCTCATAGCCATGGTATCATACTTAGTTATCGTCGAATCTCGAATGTGTGTATCCTAGGCGACGATAGGAGGCGAAGATTCGCCTAATAAAAAAAAATTACGCATTCATTTAGAGTAGGGTGCACAGAAAATGAGTAAATAGCAAGTATGAAAAGCATGTACTTCGCTACGTTTGCCCTAAAAGTAAGGCAGCTTTTCACACTAGGCGAAGATACGAGTATGTATACAATGTAAGATAAGCAAGGATCGGACAAACGCCCGTCATTTTGAAAACATAACCCTGTTCCGTATGGTAGCGACTTCCTTATCGTATGATGTTAACATATTTTATTAATTTAAGATAGGTTTTTTTTTAAATATTATTTTAATAACACTATCGCAAAAGGAATTAGCACTATCGCTAAATAGATACTTTGTGATAGTGTTTTAAAAAATATATCTTATAAAATAAAATATGTATCATCATAAGATAAGGAAGTCTACTATACGGAACAGGGTTATTTTTTCAAAATGACGGGCGTTTGTCCGATCCTTGAAGATAAGAGACTCGACGGTACGTGACAATTACTTATCTATTCACCCTATAATTGAACCGTTACTGCAGTACAGTTGCAGTACCTTACAGGTCATCGACGCAGCTTTTTGGTATTCGCGACAGGTGGTGCGGCACCTGCTTCCGGCGCGTGCGCACATTCGGATGTAGGCAGTAGCTCATGGGTGTTCGAGGAAAAACGGCGTATGAGATCAGGTGTTGGCTGCGGCTATTTGCAGGGGAAAATGATGAATGCATTTTTAAAATGCAAACTTCCATAATAAGTGGGCTCTTTCCCGTTTTTTTAATAGGTTTTAATAGACGTGTTTTCACGAGCTCTTTCCATCCTACAAGGAGAGATAAAAAAAATGTGTAATAAAAATGGATGCCAATTCTGAATCCTTTTAAATACAACTTCATTTAGTACTAGGTATACTAGGACAAGATTATGGTTTATGATCCTTATGTACATAATGTTAATGAGCTAAGTTTTGTGTATCTAGTCATTAGTAGCAAATATTCACTTGGGCAAGCGAAAGAAACTTGAAAAACCGAGCGCCAACTGTTATCAAGACGAAATTAGCATCGCGATGCGATAATCGATGCAATCTGCTCATTAACCGATTATATGCTACCATCAACACTTACCTGATAATGAACCTTACGTCTTTACGATAAGGTTTACGAAATAGCAGATAAAAGGTTCGATGATGGCGCAGGCGCATGCCAACAGCTGTACTCTTCAGGTCGTTGACTTGTTGTTGAGTGGTTATGTAAACACTTGTATGACTTTTCTGCATTTGTGGTTTTTGGCCGATTTTTCACTCACCAGTACAATGTACAAAATTTGAGAGTCACAACATTTCTATTTTCGTTCTCATAATATAAGAACGGAATAGTCATTACTTGAACTAATGGTTAATGTTTATAAGTACAGGTTTGAAAAATTATCCCTAGCAACTTGCTTGGCGTAAATTTAGATCTAAGTTCAGGAACATTTTTTGATTAAAGCATTTTATCATAAGCAACATCATTGGTAAGTTTGTGAACAACTGTGTTTGTTATTTTGGTTTCCTTTAGACACGACGTGTGGTAACAAAATTCTGCGTAAAATTAAAAAAATAATAAAAGGGTCGAAATGTAACTCCAATATCATGTGTATGATGTTTTTCCTAAATTGTATTTTTTCTTTGCAAACTCCACTTATATTTGGAGGAAGTTGAAAGTTAACTTACTCAAACTCACTGTCATTATTCTTCGCCTGTCAATCGTGTCGACGACAGTTTCCCGCGAAAAGGGTGCAGGGGTTATTGACATGTTCCTAATGATGTCGGCAAGAGGTTGAATCCAAAGGATGTCACGGAAATTGACAGCCATAAGTGCAACTTAAAACTTCTTGAACTTTGATGCTTTTCTGAATTTCCCGAAGGATGAAGTGCGTTGTTAAGTTTGGTTCCCGGGTATTGGAAAACAGGATTTAACAAAAATAGTGGAAATTTAAGGCTACATTGACTAGTTCTAGACCAATGTGCATATCCGTATCTGCAGCATTGGTGACGTTGGATTACTGGGAAGTTGTATTTTTTCGTTAAAAAGGAATTTTGAAATAGAAATACCATTTACGGAATTTTTTGTCCATCAACAGTGACTATCACGGACTCCGTGGGAACCCACTCGTGTACTTCTCCTACCAAATTTTTTACATTCAGCTGCCTAGCTTTTAAAATCTTTCCAAAACCCTCGGGGTTGTAATACTAGACGCAATCTCCTCATTGGTCAGATCTTTAGGAACCTTTCTGATAACAAATAATCTGAAAATATTGAATGAGGGGTATGGGTATCGTGAGCATATAAAGCTGTCGAATAGCAGTGAACGGAGTGGCAGGTGGTAATCAAGGAAAATTAAAGGTGTCATGAATGTCTTAAAAAGTTTCGGGAAAAGTCTAATCGAGTAAGTCTCTTGTTTTCTGTAAAGTGTTTTTTTGTCTTACGAAGCGTGCAAAAACATATGCCATTATGTAGAATATTTTATGAACATAATGTAGCTATATTAACATATTTGTTTTTGTATTTCAGCTGGTCTGCCAAATATAAAACGTGGACTGTGATCGCCAGTAAGGCGTTAAAACCGTAGTGTTAACTAAGTGCTTACCAAAATATATCTTATGTAATCAACATACAGCCTTAAATTATCTAAAAATCACCTTAAAGGACCAAAATTTGTATCCATTTTAGGAGTTTAAGAACGCCTTAATTTTTGTAAAGTGTTTGTACCTAAGTGTCAAGTGTCATTGGATAATGAGCGCTCGGGAGGGACGTCGAGGAATCTCGAGTAGCGACGAGAGGTTCTAAGAGTTCGAGCCTTGTTAACGGGGCCATGGAGAGGTGCGACGGATTCCTCGTTTACCGGAAGCCGGTATACAGGGTGTTCCAGTATTTGGACACGTGAGTATACTTTGTTTGTTACGATTTATTCGACGACGTATGTTTCAGCTTTGAGATAATATTCGAGATCATCTTAATAATTTAACTACCTGTTATTTAGAATATTTTGTGTTGAATATCTGTCGAAAACGTCAATGTAGGGAGGTGAAATTTCCTTTACATAGATTAATAATAATAAGAAAAAATATCCATGAAATCCATTAGCGGCGTTTCAATTCTGATTTCCTACGGGTGTGTTCGTACTGCAATTTTAACAACAAATTACGCTAATTTCCTGCCTTACTACTACACGCTAATAATGACTGTATACGCACACATTCCCGACCTGTAGCCGTACCATGACTTTCCAAGTATCCGTAACGTTAGGTTTTACTCGATACGTACAGATAAATTCACGAAAGCTTGCACGAATGGATCGAGTAAGTGGCAGAAAGTATCTATGTGTGGATTGGTATAGGACGACCGCATACACACAACGATAGGTGTCATTCATTTCATTCATTTCATTCATTCCATCCGTGCCAGCTTTAGTGAATTCACCTGCAGTGTTATTCACTAAGGAAACCGCCTTGCTGTTAGCGATGTGTCAGCGCTGCGGCAGCGTCGAGTCTAAAAATGGTATTCACTTATGTACTTTAAACGACACTAAGGCTCGGCGACGAATGCGGCGTGAGCTGGAACTACACTGCGTTGAGAGTTTGACGTTTAATGTACGAACTTCGTATACTCTAACGTAAAACAGCGACGAACTCGCCCACAACCTCGCTCACAGCCTCGATTCCTAATATCAAATAAAACAGCTAGGATTTTAGACAAGGCTGTCTCGACGTCGAGCTCGCTCGCGAATAGCATAGCTGTAAAGCAAGCCATCGCGCTCGCTCCAATATGTCAGTATTGTCAGTGCGAGCGCGATAGAATGCATTACGTGTCGAGTAAAACCTAACGTATCCTTTACTTTCCAACTCATGGTACGGCTAGTGGTGTTATTTAGCGTGGAAACAAAACACGGGCATTACCTTAACGGTGCCTGTTTTCCAAGCACTTATTACAATGTCTACTTACCACTTTACGGCCTTCCGGTCGGGTGGAAGCGTGCATCGCTATTAGGTAGAACATAGTTTTACACTGCAAGTTGCAAAGTCAGACTAAGACAGGTGTCTACTTGTCTATAAATAAATTTCCTTTAGCATGGAGTTGCATGTGTATTCCGTGCGCGAGTAGAAAATGAAGAAAAAGTAAACTAACCTAAAATATTGCAACTTTTCGTAATCACGCACTTTCAGAACATAATCTTGGTCTTATCGCGAACTTTAACCTTAAGCCATGAATTCACATACATTTTTAGTCAAAATTATTGACATATAAAAATTCATCTACGAACGTGTATCACAATATGTGTTAAAGACAACAAATGAGGAGTGTCTTTTAATAGTATATTGACATTATCTTATGAAAACATTAAAAATAGTAACTCTTGTTAGTGGAAATAACCTCTTTTGAAAAGACACTTCTCAAACGCTATTGAAACCATAATTGTTTAATTTTTACAATTAATCTGTAATTTACCAGTTTTGATTTTAATTACTCCTGAAATCAAATCCTCTGGCAGTATATTCTGAATCCATCGTACATTATTAACGTGCAATGACCGAGAGTGAGCTCGTCCGAACACCATTAAAAATGTACGACAACGCCGTGAGAGTAGGGTGACCAAATATATTCAAAATGACAGAATGATGTAATTAAATCCCTTAGTATTTTTCAAAGCCGGGCTGATATTAACAGTGACTCCACATCAGGCCCCGAAATATGAGTAGTGTTTAAACTAAAATTGCTTAGTTGAAAAAAAAAACATACAATGTACAGCCAAGGTAGAAGATATAGAGGCGTGATATACAACCCTGTTACTATTGAGTCGTGTATACATACTTTTTACCTTGACTGTACAACAATTCTATGGGTACTCAATTCTATATGATAGTCTTAAAATTCAACAAGCTAGCATTCATGCATGTAGCCACAAAACCGAGACGAACATGTCTCTTCCTTCAGTCATAAGGATACGACAGAGAGAAACAAAAAGGGGAAAAAATCTTCCATCTTATTATCTGCAAAATTCTAACGTGGGGCTACCCTACGAAAGAGCTATGGGCTTCATAAAATTTGCAAGGATCAGTAAATCTGTTGTCATGCCCACTTCACTGCCACTATAACGTTGCTACGTTGTTCTACGGAGATAATCAAGTTATTATATCACGTCAAATATGGCCGAGCGTTAGGATGGTTCAGCTATTATTGTGGTCATTCTTATCTTATTATTATAGTACAACTAGTAGAAATATTTTTTTAAACAGTTAATAGTTGCTCAAAAAGTGTTTGTTTTAGTGCCCGGGCAGCGTGCGAGAATTTAAATAACTAGCGGCTTTTTACTTTTAAATAGTAGCTTTGAAACGTAAAAGACACTAATTTAGCGTTTTTGTTGTATAGTGTAACAAGGACAATGTTACAGAATACTAGATAGATAGAGAAAGAAAGATGAGTATTATGTAAAATTTTGTTACGCCAATGTGGGACCATTAACGTACAATTTACTAGGTATTTTGGACTTGTAAGTTAGTGTTTAATATAGTCTCTGTACGAGTATTAAATTATCAATATGAAAATGAAAATGAAAAATGATTTATTTAGGTATCTAAAGTTACAGCTTGTTACATACATAAACATTTTACCGATACAGGGGATTTCTGATAAGCCTAGGATTAGTGTCCTGAGCCCTAAACTAGGTAAACCTGTCTTATAGGAATCAGGAGAAATAAAAATGAAGTGAAATCGCCCCTTGATGGGGGATTTATCGCCAAACGATGTTATTACTATTTGATAAACATTAACGCGTGGGCACCCTACATAACCTCATAAAATTTGCAAGGTTCAGTAAGTCCGCTGTCATGTCCACTTCGCTGCCACTGTACCGCGTTCTCGGAGAATAGCTACTAATCACACGTATTAATAGTTTATTGTGTGTGACAGGAAAACCAGAACACAATTATGGCTAGGGAATAACAAAAGGATAACAGGTAAATCATTTGTCATAGTGCTGGCATAAAGTCAGTATTTAAACTGACTATTGTATCTCGGGGAATTGAATTGTGAATCTATAGTCCGATAATATTTATTTGAATTTTATTTCATCACGATACTTTTGTTTCATCTCAAGATTGTCCTGACGATTGGTGTAAACGATTTTTTTACGGTACCTAAATGTACTAGTGAGTTGGTAAAGAGAGTAATGGCGTCTGCGTAAGTGCGTAAACATAACTAATCCCCTTATTCATAAACGTCCCTTAGCTTATCAAGCCGATAAGTATTGTTTGTCCCTTTCGTTCTTCCCTTCCTTTCCACACTTCCTTGTCTATAACATATTGACAAGACCGAGAGGGACTAACAATACTTATCTTATCGGCATGCTAAGTTAGGAGACGTTTATGAATAGGGGGGTTACTGTATACAATGCTGGCCGCAGTCCGTTTACGACCGCGACAAACTAATATGATGGCGGCAGTGAATTATCATTGGTGACCGGTATTACAACACATAAACGTATGCTCTGGGAACCGAACCCAGGTCCTTCGGCTTCGTTGATACTAGGCTATGGATAGAGGTAGTCTTGAGTAGGAACGTTGGGCTGCTTGGTGACTGCAGTAACAATACATTTGTCACTACCCCTAACCCTTTCATTAAACTTTACCTCCTAATGCATCTTTACGCATAGGTAATTCGGAGAGCCATGTGTCCAGCAATGGACTGAAATAGGCTGATGACGATGACATTTCCATTTTTTGACAAAGACTTGGTAAACCGTAAACCGCACTAAGAACTTAAAGTACTACTGATGATATGTACATCAACTGTATTTAGTCTTACGAGAATTACTCCAAACAATGGCGTGGGTAACTTGAACAATTAAGGTGTACAACCACAGGGCGACAAAGACGTATGTCACATTGTTCCTAAGTAATTGAGCCATTTACAAAGATTACGCTGATGTCTTTCATACAATCATAATTGTCAGTTTTGAAATTAAACTTCAGTGCTGTAAGCGACGAAGTTTGTTCTAAATTAATACATACATACATAAATCACACCTTTTTCCCAGAGGGGTAGGCAGAGATCACGGATTTCCATTTGCTACGATCCTGACAGCCTACTTTCGCTTTACTCACTTTCATAACGTTCCTCGTACATGCTCGTCGGTTTAGAGTACTTCTGATCTGGCCTTTTTGCAACAGTTCCCCGATTTGATCGAGAAAACTTCGCCTAGGTTTTCCCCTTCTAACTGCACCTCCCACTCTTTCCCTATATATCCTCTTTGTTAATCTTCTTTCGTCCATCTTCTCTACATGTCCAAACCATCTTAACATACCCTTCTCAGTTTTTGTCACTACATCTTCGTCCAGTCCGCACTTTTCTCTTATCACGCTGTTCCTCACTCAGACTTCTTAAAGCTCTCATTTCCACTGCATTCTAAACTACCTACCCTCTGCGACTGACGTTACGTCTATCAGACACCCGTATTTTGCAATGACGCCATTACGATACTAAGTTAAGCACTACATCTATGTTCTTATCGAATAGAAACTAGTAAAGCACTGCCAAGAACTTCAAATCTACCTGCCAGCCAGTCTCGATCGATAATGCAGTCAGCATCAAAATTCAAAGCATACGGTATTTTATCAGACGCATTTCTCAAGCCCCGACTTTCCGTACTGTCAAGTCGATAGCACTAGATATTTCAGTGGCAGTGCTCTTACCATTCGTTTCTAGCCAGTTCTCGAATCCGCGCTCAACAACGTATAAAGGTGCATTCAGTTCAGACCAAACGAGCATTCGCTATTCTATCCCCCGCTCTACGAAACCAACGAATCACGTTTTGTGTACCGATCGAATTTCGTAGAGTGGGGGGATAGAATAGCGAATGCTCGTTTGGTCTGAATGCACACTAAGGTGCTAAGTGCTAAAGGTTTGTTCAGAACTTAAAAGCTTGTACGTTGTTGCCGTCGAGCGATGAGAGAAATTATGGAATAACTGATTTGCTACTATGAGTTATCTGCGATTAGGGTTACCAGGGTGCGTAGCCAAGTTGGCCAATCGCTAAGACTCAGTAGCGTATCGTAGTATTCTCTCTTTCATTCTTTCATATTAGTGCGACAAAGACTGTTGCCTGTTTCACGATTAAGATTGAGCGTTAGCGATTGGCATCCTTGGTGTCCTAAACCGGTTAATATAGGTGGCCAGCTCTTGCGGTCACGGTACTTATTGATTCAAAATACCTGGTTTTTGCGAAGCTAAGTCCGTTTTTTTGTAGGTCCTTGCAACCATATTTGCGCTAGAATTCGCTATTACTCTACTTTATACCCATTTCGTTCGTACTGCCATGATATGAGTGAGATGCATTGAAAGCAAGTTAGCTTAAAGGTTGAACACGCCAAAATTGAGGCATGTAAAATCGTTTATATCTATGGGAAAAATGGAGGTATAGAAACTTTTAAAGCACCTTTTTGATCACAAGAACCTGCCCAAAAACATATAAAAAAATTGTTTTCGTATAATTATTCGTTGTCAAAATGTCGAGCAAACAACACAAAAAACGCGAACGTACTTTGCACAAATACGTCAAAAATTCAACACTAAGATATAGAGATATCGCGAAAAGACTAAAATATCCCCAATCTGCGGTTTGTCGCGTATTAAAGAAGTTCCGTGAACACTTGACAATAGATAGAAAGCCAGGAAGTGGAGGGTGCAGAGTCTGAAGAATAAAAAAAAGGAACGAGAGTATTGTTAGGATTTTCGCCTCAAATCCTAAGATGTCTTCTCGTGATGTGGCCAAGAAAGTGAAGATGTCTCAGTCCTATGTTCAAAAAATAAAACGTAGGGCTGGACTAAGAAGTTTTAAAGCCCAGGCCGCACCAGATCGAAATTCAAAACGGAACTCATCCGCAAGGAAACGGTCACGAAAACTTTATGAGAAATTCATTACGAAATTTACATGCGTTGTCATGGACGACGAAATATATGTAAAAGCTGATTTTAAACAAATACCTGGGCAAGAGTTTTATACCAGTCTAAGTCGAACAGATGCTCCTGAAGAATGTAAATTGAAAAAGTTTTCGAAATTCCCAAAAATACCTTCTTTGGCAAGCAATTTGCAGCTGTGGGAAAAGAAGTCGCTCGTTTATTACCACCGGGACAATAAACGGCGAAATTTATCAAAAAGACAGTTTACAGGAACGTTTGCTGCCTCTTATAAGAAAGCACGACTCACCGCCGCTGTTTTGGTCAGATTTGGCCAGTTGTCACTACGCAAAACCAGTGATGGAATGGTACAGCACAAGGAGGATTGAGTGGTACCAAAATTATGAAACCCGCCAAATAGTCCAGAACTGCGGCCTGTTGAAGAGTACTGGAGTATAATGAAGGGAATTTTAAAAAAGAAAGGCGGAGAAGTAAAATCAGTCCCCGAGCTATAAAAAATATGAACGTGGGCGTCAAAACGGTGTCCTAACGAGATGGTGCAAAGTCCTATGAGACGTATACGCAAGAAAGTTAGAAGTATGGCTTACGGTGTAGATAATAACTAAAATAGAAAATGTTATTTTAAACTACGTTATCATTGAACATGTGAAACATAATGTAGCCTTTCACTCTCAAATTTATTTTTTATGATTATTTGTGTGCCTCAATTTTGGCGTGTTCAAGCTTTACGTCGACTCGAACGATTATTGTTGCAGTTTACTTGTGGTAAGGACACATCACTCTTCAACCGTTACTACAAATTGCCATTGGAAAAATTTCATTATGGCTCTACAATAGCAACTTTACTATTCCGAAGACACCTGCTAGATGGATGCTTTTTGGAATAATACATTACAGCAGGTGAATCTAGTATAATGCATTTATTTCTCAAACTTGCAATGAATTAGTACAATCGGAAGTCAATTACAAAACAAATAAAGAATCTACAATATTTTCAAAAAAATTAAAACTTACGTGTCAATTTATTTTTATATCATTTTTGCGGATCCGATCTCACCTTTTACCCGGTAACATTGACATTATTTTTGTCACTTTACTCGTATGTATTTTTTTAAATTCCATGATATTCCTGTCACTTGCTTACTTTGCAGCCCTAAGACTAGTAGTTAGTTATAAAACACCAAGACATATCAAGTTCAGTAATCGAACCAGCAACATGGTACTTCCGGGTCCAATTTAACATAAAAATAAATAGTGCATTTTGAATTCATAGTGCAGGAAATAGAATAGAATTTCTATTGTTTGACGAGACCTTTTAATAGGCCTCTGGCCGGCAGGAGGTTAAAATGAGAGTCTTATGGACATTAGTGTGCCGGACGCGCCCAGTCTCTCGAGTGATGTAGGTCTGCTAATAGTTCCTATTAATTATATCTCGCAATCACTGCTTACATTTCCAGCCATGTTTACGAAGCGAACTTAACTGGGTATTTCATTTAACTTTGCTATAACATCCTGTAACATTTCTAAGAACCTGAAAGAACAACAACAATAAATAGCTATTAATGAATGTTTTATAATTAGTAACGCGGCATCGAGAGGTAGAGCTTCGCAATAAATGAGAATTGAGAATCGAAGCCATAACCATGATTATTCAATCAAGGAGGGTAATTCGCAAAATCCGCGCCGCGCGGCTAGAAAGTTTGACACATTTTCTGGCCAGTCTGCCTACGACGACGGGTGTAACGTTATGCCCGAAACGTCAGAACAATATTTAATATAAGTTTACCCGATTAAGTCCTGTTTGCAGTTAAAATATTTATATACCCCTTAATTAATGTTAGGTATTACAATAATTAATCCTGTGATTGCTTTAATTTATCACCTATATTAGAGTTAAACACAGTATAGAAACGTATTCTCAACTCAAGGGTCACAAACATTAACTGTCAAATAGCGATACAGTTCTACCGAACTTGCGCAGATCAAATCGATAGACGAGACGTCGGTTGCCATCAATTTTTAACTTCAGCGCTTATTTATAGTAAAGGGTAGAGTGTTTTCATTGCACTGTTTTAAATATAGCCTATCAAAGGGGGAGCTAAGTGTTTTCAAAGGTGGGTTTGTTGTGATTCCACGTCCATACACGTGTGGACGTCAAAATAGATGTTTTTTGGCTTGTCTGTAATGTTTAATTATAGTTTCAGAGACTCGATGACAGTGCATTTGATTGGCTTTATTTTAATGAAACTTATAAACGTGTTTTAAGATGTAACAATTTTTTATTTTATTTTTTTTATTTTTTTTTATGATATAGGTGGCAAACGAACAGACGAATCGCCTGATGGAAAGCGATTAACGTCGCCCATGGACACCCGCAACACCCGCTCTTTTCTTGAAGGTTTGAAGGTCGTATCGGGTTAGTTAGTAACCATTTAGAAGGGTTACCGAATTTATAAAATAACACCTTGCTTTGGCGTATATGGATGGTGATATACAATTTCCTATTTTAGACGCATTTAGCTGTGTTTAATCAGATGTAGAGAAAAGCACGTAATTTTTTTTTTGCTCTTTCTGGTTGTTTCCATAGTGAAAGTTGCTCATAGTGCCCATCCTCAGTAGGTACATTGTTCAGTCCTGCTACATGACACAAAAATCACCCCGTAATTATGTTTACAGTCAAAAAGTAATTCAAGAATTTTAATTTTTCCTCTTTATCATTACTTACATGTTAATGAATTTGTTAATGCACCAGGTGATTGTTTTTTATAAACATATGACTTATTAATTATTATTATAAACAATTAAACATGTAACATACAATTACGCCTCACAATGCCAGACGATTTAATTCTAAGTATGAGATAATTTTATGCAGAATGGCCGAGCCATCAAGAGTAAAATATTAAAAAAGCGTCCAACACCGATGTGAAAATGAATACACTGGATAAAATAATAAAATACGCCGACAATCACGAACTTAGTAGGGATACCTACCTAGTAGTAGACGTCCAGTCTAGTTGTTTATACTAGTTGTTGTGTAACTAGACTGGACGTCTATTAAATATAAACAATTAAACATGTAACATACAATTACGCCTCACAATGCCAGACGATTTAATTCTAAGTATGAGATAATTTTATGCAGAATGGCCGAGCCATCAAGAGTAAAATATTAAAAAAGCGTCCAACACCGATGTGAAAATGAATACACTGGATAAAATAATAAAATACGCCGGCAATCACGAACTTAGTAGGGATAGGTATCCCTACTAAGTTCGTGATTGTCGGCGTATTTTATTATTTTATCCACTGGACGTCTACTACTAGGTAGGTACCTAGTAGTAGACGTCCAGTCTAGTTGTTTATACTAGTTGTTGTGTAACTAGACTGGACGTCTATTAAAAGCTAGTAAAGTGTAATAGTACCTAATACTAGTCTTTCTATTGTCAACACTTTAGAGATCGTCATTCATAAGCGCATGGTGTGATAGCGGAGACAGATAATTGATATAATTGGTAATTGAGTGAAGGAGGGAATATGACGTATGAAATACAGCTTCCGTCCCGCTCCCGCCCACCTACTCATATCAACCTCCCATCTCACAACACAAAGCATCATGCTATAACAGCTCTAGCAAACCGCCTATAAAAATCAATTAAGGTTCTAAAAGTCACATAACAAATAATAGCGTAGTTCATCATGAGCGACAACCATCTCATTACAGTCATTACGTATTTAAATAGCGGGCCTATGGGCCTAGTGCTTAATTCTACTCTGGAAGAATCTCAGTCGGAGATTCAAAAATGTGACTACAGAAGTATAGCGCCGGTAGATGACAATTCAAAGCGTAAACCGTCGCAGCAACGTATAACGGATGCAACTGACGCGCTTAGCGACAGCGAGAGTAGATTTGTGATGAGTCAGCACGCCGAGCGCTCTGAGGAGCCGGCCGCTGCCCCGCCGCAGGTGCATCAACCGGCTGATAACATAAACAACGGACCTTCTGCGGAAAACGAAGATGATGACGGTTTTCAACTCGTAAAATCTAAGCGTAAAAAACAGAAATACCGATTTCAAGGCAAGTCTGGTGTGGCAAGAGATATACAGGGTAAATTTAAAGCGGCCGAAAGGACGATACCTCTGCTGATTACCAACGTTCATAAGAATACTACACAACAAGACGTAATTGAATACATTCGTACTAGGACGCAAGAGACTGTATGCCTCGGTAAAATTAACATAAAAAAGGAACGGAACTACAATGCATACAAAATATTTGTCTCAGAACAGAAGCTACATTTATATATGGACGAAAAACTATGGCCTCAGGGCATAATTTTTCGACGCTTTGTTAATTTTAAATACTCGAACAGACATAACTCTGTAAACGGCACTTCCACATTAAATAATGGATAGTACATATAAAATGGCAAGTTTTAATTGTAAAAGTGTTAAACGTTCCGTAAACGGTATAAGAGAATTATGCCTGTCTTGCGATTTGATCGCATTACAGGAGACATGGATTTTGCCAGAGGATATACCATATTTAGGCACGATTGATTCCAGATTCGGATATACAGGAACGTCGGCGGTAGATACGACGGCAGAAATATTACGCGGTCGGCCGTACGGAGGAGTAGCTCTTCTCTGGAAACATAGTGTATTTAAAAATGTGTCTGTCATTGAGTGCAATAACAACCGAATTTGCGCGATTAAAATAGTGAGTAGTGGTCGACCAGTGATAGTGGTAAGCATATATATGCCTACTAACGCGGCAGCTAATTTACCGGAATTCACGGACTGCCTCGGATCGGTGAGTGCTATAATAGACGAATACGGTATAGAATCAGTTATAGTGCTGGGTGATTTTAACGCTCATCCTCAAGGATTATTTTTTAATGAACTTATAACATTTTGCAACGAACAGTGCTGGTCATGTATAGACATTGATAAGTTAGGTATATCATCTGATACCTACACTTTTATTAGTGAAGTGTATGGTACGTGTAGCTGGCTAGATCATTGTATTGTGACCTCGTCAGCTGAGCGATGTGTACAGAATGTGTATGTGAGCTATGATACTTTGTGGTCTGACCATTTTCCGCTTATTATCGAGTGTAACTTAGAACTTATAATACCGAAACTACCAAGCGTGATAATGCCTGAAAAGGGAATAGTATGGGGAGAGCGGTCGGACATACAGGTATCTAGATATACCTACGAGTGCAATAAAAGATTACGTTGTTTAGATTTAAATGCAGAATTTATATCTTGCGCTGATAGTCATTGTGATGATTTGAATCATAGACGTATACTTGATGGTTTGTACACGGGTATTGTCACCGCCCTTCGTGACGCGGCCAGGATCAGTGGGGAGATCGTGAAGGGTAGGGCCGGGGTTCCTCGTGTGATGGGATGGAACAAACACGTCGCTGATGCCCACAGGGTTGCCAGGTCAAACTTTCTACACTGGGTGTCTCTTGGTAAACCATTGTTTGGTAAAGCGTTTGACGAAATGCGTAAAAGTAGGCGAATATTCAAGTCACGTTTAAAATGGTGCCAAGACCACCAAACTCAGATAAAAATGGATGCCTTGGCCGAACAGCATGCCAGTGGAAACTTTCGTGGGTTTTGGAAGGGAACCAGTAAAATGAATGTTAGACCTGGTACCCCAGTGAGCGTTGGGGGTTTGTGTGAGCCTGAGGTTATAGCGAACTTGTTCAAACAGCATTTTCAGATACACGGTGATGGCATAGGGGCTACGCGGTCGATGCTCAGTGCGGGTGCTGAAAGAGATACAGGTGTGACCAGATTTGTTGCCAAAGATGTGGCAAAAGCCATAAAGTCCATTTCCAGAGGTAAGTCCCCTGGTCACGACGGCCTCAGCATTGAGCATCTTCAGCACGCGGGGCCACACGTAGCGAGAGTCCTAGCAATGTTATTCTCTTTGTGTATAAGCCACGCATACCTACCCGGCGATTTAATGAAAACGATTGTTGTGCCCGTGATCAAAAACAAAACTGGTAATGTTAGTGACGTGAGCAACTACCGACCAATTTCTCTCGCAACGATCATTGCCAAAGTGTTTGATGCCATGCTCAATACACAGTTAGACCAATATATGCATCTTCATGACAATCAGTTCGGGTTTCGGCCTAAATTGTCCACTGAGAATGCCATACTGTGTCTAAAGCATGCCGTCAGATACTACACCGATCGTGAGACTCCGGTCTACGCCTGTTTCCTCGATCTGTCCAAGGCCTTTGACCTGGTGTCTTACGAAGTGTTGTGGGAAAAGCTCGAGGATATTAAATTGCCGAAAGAAGTTATAAACATATTCAAATACTGGTACAGACATCAGGTTAATACTGTCAGATGGGCGGGGGCAACGTCGGAACCTTACCGGTTACAGTGCGGGGTGAGGCAGGGGGGGCTTACCTCCCCCTCTCTCTTCAACCTCTATATGAACGCACTCATCGTAGCGCTCAGCAGCCAGCATGTCGGATGCCATGTGGATGAGGTGTGTGTTAATAATCTAAGTTACGCAGATGACATGGTACTGCTGAGCGCGTCGGTGTGTGGGCTCAGGAAGTTGATTAGCATATGTGAAGAGTACGCGCAAGAACATGGCTTGAAATATAATGTGACCAAAAGTCAGTATATGGTCTTTGAGGCTGGTGGAAAACGACCATTTAGTGTGCCACCCATCAGGCTAAACGGTATGCCACTAGAGAGGGTGACACAGTTTAAATACCTGGGTCATATCCTGACCGTCGACCTCAGGGACGATGCAGACTTAGAGAGGGAGCGGAGGGCGCTGTGCGTACGCGGCAATATGATAGCCCGTAGGTTTGCACGGTGTTCCAGGGATGTAAAAGTAACCCTATTCAAAGCCTACTGTACGTCCCTGTACACGTGCAGCCTGTGGGTGAACTACACCCAGAAAGCGTACAGCTCCCTCCGGGTCCAATTCAATAACGCCTTCAGGGCTGTGATGGGGTTGCCTCGTTACTGCAGCGCGTCGGGCATGTTCGCTGAGGCATGCACCGCGTGCTTCCATGCGACCATGCGACTGCGCGCTGCGTCCCTTGTGCGCAGGGTACGGGCCAGCTCCAACACCGTCCTGGCGATGATAGCCCAAAGGATGGACTGCCCGTATATGCAGCATTGCTGCTCTAGGCATATTAGGTTAAGTTAGTGATGCATGTTAGGTTAACTTAGTAATTTATTGTTGTTGTATTATGTTTTATGTACTATGGGTTGTGTGACCTGAAATAAATCAATTTTATTTTATTTTATTTATTTATTTATTACCATAGGCAATAAGTAACTTCATTTAGTTCCACACTGTGTGTCTGTGGAAACATTTCCGAAGCATAGACAAGATAGAGCTAGCAATTTCACTAATGGACGTTGAACGTATCTAATTAGCTTTTTTCTCCTGTAATATTTTAATGCCGCGTCCTTTGAGAACCCCTTCAGGTTCATTCTTCGTAATGGTTCGTTTTTAGTCCGCAGTTTACGTTTTTCCCGTTTTCCCCCATTGCTGTTTAAGCGGCTGGAAAACCCTCATTGGCACAACCTTGTTAAAAGGGGGCTATTGGTGAGAAATGGCTTTCCATCAGCAGTAATCATGAGTTCATAAAGGCATTTTGAGTTCATAACATACGGCATTTGATGAGGAAGAGCGTTGTGTTATTTGTTGCATAAACTTACAAGAAGATACGGTCGGAGTTTTTTATACACCACTCATCGTACAGGTGACGGCTTTTAATTAATTCGCGGAGAGATAATTACATTGACTGGTCAAAGCGAGATTTAAAATTTTGGTTACTCTAAATTTTAATTCACCGTTCTAGGGCTGTAATGCAGCTTTTTTTTTATTTACGCCCTTGTCAATATGAGTTACTGTATCTCCAAAATTATTAAAAGCCGATCCCAGCCAGTAATACCCGTAATACTCTGCCATAGAGCTAAACATTCAAACCATAGACTACGCAACGACCACAACGTTTCTATCGATTATTCGCGTTGCCATAAATCACTGGTAGGACATTAACGCTCTGCAGTACCGCGATAGCTTACTGTTACGGAATAGGGGAAAATGTAGAAAAAAAGAGGAAAGCTTTGTCTAGCTTTTGACACACTATTTTTAATAGCATAGCACACGTGCATACGGACTACCTGATGGAAAGCAGCTACCTGTGGAAATACAATTTCATCATCATCAGATAGTCCTCTGCTGGATGTAGGCCTCTCCTATTCACTATGCGTATAAACGCATTAGGAGGAAAATACCCATAATCGCCACGCTGGGCAAGCGGATTGGCGATCGCAGTAATGTGATGCACTATGATGACGCTGCTGCCCATCATCAATCTTTTATCAAATAATGGTCAGTGACACTTCAATCCCTTAGTCGACTCTTACGACACCCGCAGGAGTAGTTGGGGTGGCGACAAATGTTAAATGTTTAATTCTTATTGCCGTCACCACACGGCTAAATATAATATACAATTTCAGACATCGTTTAAAGACAGCAATTTTCATGCTGTACACGGTAAAACGGACAAATGGACCAGCGGCACATAATGTGGTTAGTAATACATGGCGTACTCGCGGCTACCCGTCTCTTTTGGATTGTATTGATTAAATGGAGAGGGGTAGCTGCCAGAAGGCCCAGAAGGCTGTAGAGTTCCTGTCAAACACGAGACATGTTAGGCCCCGCGGGTGCGTAGCCAAGATGGCAATCCTTTTTGAGGCTGGCCAATACTCTACCGACCAGCAGGAAAACAGCACACTAGTGTATTTACACTAAACTAACTTATCTACGCCGGCTACGGCATACGGCTAAATAGCCGGGGTCTTCTTTTTTGTAAGTTACTGTTCCAGTGAGACTCTAATCCAGATTTAACCGAGATGAAATCGGCAGGTAGGTTATTCGGCGTAGTTAAAGAACATACCGTATTCCAAAATAGACCTCCATCAAACCTTATAATCAATGGTCATGATTTAATTTAACGTGTCTGTAGTACTTAGGTAACTACCCTCTTGTCAAGTATAATTCCAACCAGCAATTTATCCTGATTAATTAATCTGATACAAATTTATCGGGCTGCCCACTCCCTCAGGCTTTACCAATAACAGCTGTTATATTTATGATTGGAGGTTCATTATTTTCGGAACGTAATCCGATGTAATTATAATTAATTCTATCGTATAATTGATATCATGAATTAATTGCTTCCACTTGGGGAAATTCTGAAATGATGTTTTTTTTAAACCTCAACGTCTAATAATACAGCGGTCTATACCTACGACCTTAAATACAGAGGAAAAAAAATGGACCATGTTTTCAAATTTACGAAGTACTTCGCAACGCGGATATGTAGTAGTCTGAATATTGGAGATTCTTCACTATGTTATGTTAAAAATCTAAAAACTTTAAAATAATATATATTTAATTTAAAGAAGTACCTACTACTTGTTCGTACAACTGCATTTTTTCCAAACGAGGAAAAATAATTTACAATAAGTAAATACTACAAAAGGAAATATAATGAACGGCATCCATTAATTTTATTGAATAACACCCTGCTCGAGTGCATAATACATTTGAGTGCATTCATTCCAATAATGCCCTGCTTATTAAAAAAGGTCGTAAGTACATCACAGTGTATGTATAGTTTACGCTTTTATAATTGTGCGCTTCATTGTGCAAGCCCCCTGCAAAGTGAATATTGCATATAGGGTGATCAATTTAGATTAAGTATGGTCAAGTCTGGAACTATATGGCTTAAGAGGACATGGGAGTTACCTTTTTCTAAAGTGTTCCCGTGTTTTCCCCGCTGGATGACCTGGACACATTTCAACATTTTTTTATAATAAAATTTAAATTCAATGGTTTATGGTTTCAATTTAATGGTTTATTCATGGTAAACACATAATTATCTAAATACACTTTCTAAAATAAAATTTAAAAAATGTGTCATGTTTACCACGGATTGATCCTGCCACAGCATAAGGCTGCGTTTCCACCAGAGATGTACGAGGATGTGTTTGTATAGAAATGACGCTTATTAATGACTCGAGCGAGGTGTCATTTATATGGAAACACATCCTCGCACATCTCTCGTGGAAACGCAGCCTAAATGGTGATCCATGCTGATGTTGACAGACGCTGATCTTCCGGCGATGAAATCTACTTCTAGAAGTCTTGTAATACTCCGAAATTTCAATTTTTAAGGTAATATGAACTTTTGAAATGATATTTAGGTACTACGTGGCCATCGCGGATGAATGGTCTCTTTACTAACTTTCTGAGTTTTTGCCAAGCGTTTTTAAGTGGGCATTGTGTTCTACTGTAGAGGCACAATGATCAAACTTGTTTAATTATTTCTTCGTTATATTTCTACGATTATCCCTAGCACATTTCAATGGGACAACCTGCCTATAAGCTCACCATACGTGCACACTATCGAGTAGGGCAGTGCACCCTGTATTTAAGACTTGGGCCCTTTTTGGACAACCCAAGCCCCCTAAGTGAATAAACACGCGGTGAACACGCACGCACGTGTTGAATTTCACGCTCCTTTTGCTCCACATGCTGTGATGTTACATAACATAACTTACAATGTAAGAGAATCACTCAAATTATTACATTTAGAGCCCAGATGCTCGCGCGCTGAAACTCGCATAAAGAAATGTAATTTTTCAACCTCGTGAAGGATAAGGCAGAATGGCGAAATCGAGGAGTTGGCCGACGAATCGGAACCAATCAGAGAGATTTGGTGATTCGACGATCTATTAAGAATATGAGAGGTTGGGATCCTAAGATAATGTACACGCGAAAACCAGGTGGCGGCCTCCCGGTGCATCGACCCACATTCTGATCGGTAGTTCGTAAAGAGTTGAATGACAACAGAAAAGGGAATAAAAAATTATCCCAGACCTTGTATAAATGTTTTTATGACATTCTTGTACATAACAGATTTGTCAGTGTAATAGAAACAATAATAGCACTGGCGCCCTTATACAGTGTGTGTCTACGATACTGGCTTTTATCGAAACCGAGGAATGCGATACAAATTTCTAGCCAAACCGTGAACATTATTCGATTCAAAATGCAAATTTTAAAAGTAATTAACTTTCTAAGAAAAGTTAATTGAGAAGCAATGTACTTCAAAATGGATCGTTAATTTGCACTTCACAATGACAGATCGCAGCCACTAACAACGTTTGACAACTAACTAGTACACGCGTTACATTGATCGTTCGGAGGAAATAAAATTAATTGTACAGTCAATTTAATTATTTGTCAAATGTTAATACTTTGCTACGATTGCTAGTAATGCGTATTATTACCCATTTTCGTAAAAGGGTCATGGACACACACTGTATATTAACTTTTTTCATAAGACCAGCCAACATTTTTAAACCCCTACGATGTGACTGGACTATATGGCTAGGATAGACGTGAAATCATTTTCATTCAAGCTAATATGGAGAGTTTGCAATCGAACTGCAACGAAATCCCTCCTCTTTGAAGTCTGATAAAATGGTTCTAGTTCCTTTTAAAACGTTTGCGGTATTTATTGCTTTAGATATTATTGCTATTGGTTTTGTGCTAGGACCCAATGCGTTAATAGTATACCTTGTTCAGGACATTACTCGGATTGTCTACGTACTTACTAGGCCCTCTTACTAAAGCTAAGATTTTCTGAAGATTAACAGATAAAAGTTTTCTGTGTCTTAAATAATACCCAGAAAAGTAATCGTCACTTCAAGATGCGATTAAATATTGGTACGGGACGGCTCTTGGAAGGCCCCATACCAAGTTTTAGTATGAAATTACTACTAGTACGTTCAGATTTAGTATGGTTTTTGACTAAATTGTCATGTTAAAAGACTTCTACAATTTGAGACCCAATTTCACGTTTAAGCGCATTTAAAACTTGTGAAAACGAAATTTGAAAAGTTTTGAAATCCTCTATTTCGCAAAGAAATTGAAGGAAACTAGTTTCCAAACTGTCGCTTCCATACTCGCCGTTCATGACAAACAACCCTAAAGTAGAATTTAACTGTGCCATGAACTTTAGGGAGTTTTGCATATTGCAATATAAATTCTTAGTTATAAAATTTGTGCAGAGTGTTGAAATTTCATTTATTTTATTATGCACTGGCGCTAGCACAGGATTTCAGATAAAATTTTGACACTTTTATATTATTTATTTCTAAACCAGATTAACTCCTCGTATACGTAACCGTATATAAAAATATGATTAAGTTATGATTGAAAACATTCAATAGTTTTGATTTTAAATCGTACGTTTTGACGGGGATCAAAAAACGAAAGAACGCTCAACATTTATGAATCAATGTCACCCTTCTACCGTCCACCCTCCGCACCACACATTTAACGACCGTTCGTTAGCCTTATTGCAAACACCATAAGGTCCTCCAGTTATCAATTAATATTTCGCTGCTAGTACTTGGGGTTTAAATTATTTGTATTTAACGTTTTAGGTGCTATTTTCCAAGCTTTTATTTTTTCAACTGGGCAATGGATCCTGATTGCTCTAATTTCGGCATTTGGGCTTATCTAATTTTAGTGATTCATAAACACAATACATCTCAACAATACATTTATAAAACCGAAAAGCAAACAAA